>JALPQI010009190.1:0-49025 GCA_025490895.1 Thaumatotibia leucotreta
TATATCATTGTAATTCACACGGATCTTATTGTTACGTGGGTTAGGTTCAGGTTTAAGAAATATGATATTTCGCTTTCTTATATAAAATGCGCCCATAAGAAAAACACAATAGAGAATTTCTCAAAAATTCTCCATACAGAATAACTGAGTAAAGAAAATTTCGTAAACCGTACTTATACTAAAGTTCAGTGACCGATTACGACCACGAACTCAACAAAGCAAAACCAGCTTAAAGTTTAAAGTATTTATATACCATTAATTATTATAATACCATTTTTAGGTTCGACGCTGCCGCAGCGCTGACACAGCGCTGACAGCAAGGCGGTTTCCTTAGTGAATAACACTGCTGCATAAGTTTAGCCTCAAAAAGAGGAATTTCTGAGTATATGTATCGTAAAGGATATACGAAAAAGAAAACTTCCGTCTTTAGAACATATGATTGAGTCTGTAAAAATACGCAACTGATTATGATGTGGTTTCGCCGTGTCCGTCTGCCCATTTGTCCGTCTGTCTGTCTGCATCATTCGACCCATTAAGAGGGTCCTCGTTCGGAGCACCCTTGTCAAAGCCCGACGCGTACTGAGTACGCCGCGGGCTTTGGCCAAGGGTGCTCTGGAAATATGTCGAGCAATCATCGACTTAAATACGTGAGTAACCCGGTTTGATGATATTTTAAAATGTTTAAGTCTCACGTTAGTTAATTATGTATACACAGTGCTCGTGAGCATTCCGAAAGATTTGAATACTGAATTCCTGACCATAAGTAAGTAAGTAAGTAAATATCCTTTATTGTGCACCACATACTTAATTAAAATACAAATACAGAAAAACGTGTATCGATAGGCAACAACAGGCGGTCTTATCGCTTACAAGCAATCTCTTCCAGACAACCTTAGGGTAGCAGGAAATGAAAACGTTAGCAAATAATTATAATCGGGTAGTGCCGATATTAGAACAAATTAAGAATATTTAGAGTCTTTAATGTTATATAAAATTTCCTAGATTCGGCTTGGTTTCAGAGATCAACATTATTTCTAAATAAGTTTTTCGACGTAACTCGTCATAAAACTTATTTTTGATTACAATGAAACCACAATGTATTCTAATATTACTACACCTTTTGCCTGAAAATCAAAAAATACGAATAGACTTGACGAAATAACCTATACCTAAATCAAACAATTAAAATAAATAATTTAAACAAAATGTTGTTATGATAAAAAGTACTGGTAATGTTAAAAAGTATTCAAAAATTCTAAAAAAACTTTTTTTTTGTTAAAATTTGGCATTAGGTCTCATAATATTTTTTGTTTATTTTGATGTCTAGAATGCATAGTTAAAATCTCTCGCAATGCTCGCGAGCACCGTGTATAATTACAAAATATTGATTACAATAATTTGAGTTGTTACGCAAAAATAAATAAAACGACAGTTTGAATCTCAGCTTAAAAGACAAAAACTAAAAGCTTCTAAGCATGGTGTTACAACTTACCTAAATTATACTCAAGTAGTTCTAAATATAACATTATGTAAATACATGTCCCACTTTCTGTTAAGCAGTAGGCCGCACGTTCCGGCAAAAGGGGTCAACATTATTTATCTAAAGGCTGATAGTCTAGTGGTAAAGCCAGTCACACATTGCGCACGTTTTCGCGTGAATTTAACTGAACCCTTACACTGAAGGCCGTAGGCTTTTAAGCAACCGAGTGAGAGTGCGAGGTATGTGAAAATGTTCGAGTGAGTAACATGGCTTTTGTTTAAAAATTGATATCTTAAAATGCATTCAGACCAAACAAGTATTCGCTATTCTAACCCCCTACTCTAATAATTCGATCGTTACACAAAACGTGATTCGTTGATTTCGTAGAGTGGGGGATAGAATAGCGAATGTTCGTTTGGTTTGAATGCACCTTTACACTGAAGGCTGAAGGCATGTAAGCAACCAAGTGAGAGTGCGAGGTATGTGAATATGTTCGAGTGAGTAATGACTTTGGTTTATATATTGATATCTTCTATAGTGATACATTGTTATTTGTAACTGAAATAGAGTGACTAGCTATGTGTTTTTTGAATAGAATTGAAACAAAATCAAAATTCATAAAACCCTAGTAAGACGATAAACACATGAAATTGCTAAACATACCTAAAATTATCTAACTACTTAGTTGAGGTCACCGAGATCCGGACCTTGCAGAAGGGTTGCCATAATGCTAGCTGCGTTCCTCCTTTATACAGGGTGGAAAAAGATTTTGGGTCAGTGAGGGTAGCTATCAGATCCCGTGTAGCTACGTGAAAATGGTCTTAGAAGACCTTCCTGCGATTTTCAATTAAAGAAGATTAGCGTTTTCAGATTTTGGAAAAAGTATACAGGGTGCGAGGAAATAGTCATTTTTGACAAACTTTTTTTTTGATGCCAATCGATCCTGTTTCTGTTCAGGATCAAAAGCTTGCATGGGATCAAAAAAAAATTTTCGGCTAGAAAAGCCGCAAATCGGGATATAAAATTCCCATACAAATTGTATGAAAATTAAAATTATTTTTTCACGCGTAATTTTTTTATGCCAATCGATTCCATTCCTATCCAGTACCAATAGTTTCCTAGGGGTCAATTTACGGCAACGTAAAAAAACAAAAAAAAAAAAAACTGTTTTCATACATTGACTATGGGAAAAAAGTGAAAATTAATTACATTATCTGTGACGCTAATTAGTGTCGCTAATGATTTCATACAGTATTATTATTATCATTTAGCATAGGATGACTAATTATCGTGACAGATAAAGTAATTAAGGTTTCACTTTTTTTTCCATAGTAAAAGTATGAAAACGGTTTTCTTGAAATTTTGGATTTTTTGTACATTGTCATAAGTTGACCCGTAGGAAACTATTGGTACTGGGTAGGAATGGAATCGATAGGCATAAAAAAATAAGGGTGAAAAATAATTTTTAATTTTCATTCAATTTGTATGAGAATTTAAAATCTCGATTTGTGGCTTTTCTTGGCGAAAAATTTTTTTTGGTCCCATACAAGCTTTTGGTCCTGAACAGAAACAGGATCGACTGGCATCAAAAAAAAAGTTTCTTAAAAATGACCATTTCCTCGCACCCTGTATGCTTTTTCCAAAATCTGAAAACGCTAATCTTCTTTAATTGAAAATCGCGGGAAGGTCTTCTAAGACCATTTTCGCATAGCTACACGGGATCTGGTAGCTGCCTTCACTGACCCAAAATCTTTTTCCACCCTGTATATTATACAGATAGACACAAAATTCACCGTTAAAATTGTAAGAGTGAATAATCGTGAAACCATTGTTAATTTAACGTACGTATACTCCATTTCACATACCATAGCCCGAAGCCACATAAAACTTTGAAGTGGCATCGGGCCATGGCCCGACGAATTTCTAACATATAGGTACACCATTTCAAATACCATGGTATTTGAAATGGTGTATATGTTAAAAATTCTATTTTATCAAGAGGATGTATTTTACTAATTTAGTAATTAACTTGTCTAAACCAGACAAAGGTCTCAATTTCAGTCATAACGTAAAACATAGTTCTCTGTAGCAAAACCTACACAAACTAACTTCAAAATCCAATATCACTTTTACACAAAACTAAAAGCGACTTTACATTTGATTAACAACGCTGTTTTCTAAATAATAACCACGTAAAAAACATGTCCAACATAAATCAACATAACCTACATCAATAAAAGACAAGAATCTAACTTCCAAAGAAAATTAATGAACTAACAGTAGAAGTACGAAATAACTGACTAAAATGTAACTACGATTTCAATCGTAAGACTAAGTGATTGGTATGAGAATTGAGGTGCGTCTTTGATAACTTGATTACTTTTGTTCCTGAAGTTGTTAGTATCAGAGGAAATTTGGAAGCAAATAAGAATTCCCTTTTAGCTCCGGATGGAAAAAAAGGCTCATGATTATGAAAAAACATTAAAGTATGTTGGTGCTACTAATAATATTTTGATACCTTTAGATTTAGTTTTAAAACGTTCCCAGAAATTAGATAAAAGTAGTGAAATTAAAAAAAAAAGAATTTCATACATGGCGCAAGATAAAATATTGTTTATTTAAATTCTGTTTTTTTTTTATTGTTAACAGAGCGGTAAATGTAATTATGTGTTTTTTATTAATTTTGACTGAGTGCATGGCACGTTCATAATTTATTACGTTAATGTATTTCCTGAAGTCCCTTATGTGTACACAGAAAATCTAAAATATATTCTAGTATCAAAACTCTCAATTCCTGATACACAAAGTGTGACCATCCCAAGATTTTTCGAATTTCACGCAATAAATATTAGAAAAACTTTAGTGGTCGCACTCTAAAAAAAAAAGTTATTGTAATATTATAAGACTAATAAATAACTAATCTAAATATAAAATCGGCTCCCGTTGAAATTCAGTTTGACTTTTTAATTTGTTGTTAAGCGTCGAAATGTCTTATTGCTAAAGTGCAGTATTTCCAGGCAGCGGACTTTTTTATGAAGTCATTCCATACATATTAACACACACATGATTCATAATCAAAGATATCAAAAGAAAAGCAATCAGCAACTGTCGACGTGAAAATTTACAACTATTCAAATTAAATGTGATCAAAGCTGCATTTTAAGCATTCCTGATAAAATCGAAAACTTTTTACTAACGTAAACACGTATTTTAAAGGTTGAAGTCATTGTAAACTTGACGTTATGTTTTTAGTATTAAGAACAATTTTTAAAACTACATCGGTAAGTTATTTCAGTTAGAATATTGCATGTGGAAATCCGGTAGGCAGAAGAAAAGCTTGTTTATAATAGCAGAACAACATGTCAACAGTAAAAATATATTGATATTGGGTGATTTCGAATATTTAATGAGCTTCAAAACCTCTGATAACAAACATAACGTGTTTCTAATCTTGTTGGGTATCGGTGACATAAATAACATTTTGAGGTCAATATTAGAAACATGAGTCTAATTTAAGATTTTTACTTGGAGGTTCGAAATTCGTTTACAAGTTAGAATGAATATTTGATAGGCAGCAGCCATGACTTAAGAATAAGAACACGAGTTAAAAATAAGTTTTTCCACGTATATCAAACGACTTTTTTCATAACAAGTGCCTTAAAAAGAAATATTTACACAAGGGAAGCGTGCGCAAAGTTTACTTTTCCGCACTAGTTAGGAAACTTATATTTTTCCTAAATAGTGCGCAAAAACGAACTTTGCGCACGCTTCGCGCGCGGTAGTTTCTCTTTTTGACCCTTTAGTCTTGTTTTTATTTATTGCCACTTATTTCGAACTTATTTTTTTCGTAGTTGTATTAATTATTTTGTCATCGTAATATAATATTTTAGTAAAATTATGAATAAAACCACGTTTCATCACATCACTGACATCACACACATCAACAGCCTAGCAGTATTAGGAGGTAAATGCCTATAATCGCCTCGCTGGGCTAGCGGGTTGGCAATCGCAGTAATGTGTCCACCATGATATTGATAACGCTGCTGCCCATCACGAATCTTCGATAAATAAATAGTCAGTGACACTTCAATTCCTTAGTCGGCTCTTACGACACCCGCGGGAAGAGTTAGGGTGGTGACAAATGTATTCTTACTGCAATCACTATACGGCATAGTCACTCGTGTTTGTGTAGTGATACTTTTACTAAAATTATGAATAAAGCCACGTCCCTTGATAAAGAGAGAAGATACGTAATAATTTCTTATCAGTAATCTTATTTTTCGTTAATATTACGTACATTTCCACCAAGTTTCGCAAATTTTAGTTTAACTTTCTCATGCACTATTAATATCGTACGTGTTAGCCAGAGAATGTACTTACCGTTGATTACCTTCTTTAGATTCTGCATTATTAAGGAATACTGCATTGATATTCAGATAGATAAAAGATTGGAGCCTGCGGGCATTGCAATTCGCTGTTGTTGCAGTACGTGGCTGGGCTGTAAAGGGACTTAAGGGTATAGATTGTACATAATAAAAGATAAAAAACTTGGTGCGATCATAATAGTACATTACGACTCAGGTGCGAATAGCATTAAATTCGAAATGAGTGGCGATGTTTTAAAACACGACCGAAGGAAGTGTTTTTAAATCGACACGAGTTACGAATTTCCTTTTTGCAGGTGTCTCGTACGACGTTTTTTATTACAGATGGCCCTCCGAAGTTTTGGACCTGGCGTAAAATGAGCCACTTCTCGCTAGTGCGAGGTCCTAAAAAGGCACCATATGTACTAAAATAGCACATTTTGATGCAAGTGCAAAAAAAAAAATTTCGACGAGAGTGAAAGTTGGTGCCCGAGTGAAACGAGGGCGACAATCACTCGATTTAAAAAAAAGTTTTTATACGTGTATCGAACGACTTTTTTTATAAAAAGAGAAATTAATACACGCGAAGCGTGCGCACTAGTTAGGAAAAAGTTGTTTTTTGCATGATAAGCATATTGATAGACCATTCAACCGGTGTAAAATAGTACATTGCGAAGCACAAGTGCGTTAAAAAAATTTGTTATGAATAAAATTAAAACATGACCGAAGGCATCTTTTTCGTCTTCAAGCACAAGATTATAATAAGATTATGAAAAAAAAATCTGTTAACAATCCTCGCAGATGTCGCGTAACATACATACAAAAAAAAAAGAATTAGGAATTTCCTTCTTTGACACCAAGTCAATTAAAAAATGAAGCATTAGAGGTATGAAAGCATGGTTATTGTGGTACAGTTTGTGTTGTGAGCGATTGTCACCTGGCCTACTACCGCGAAAATCGAAATTCGTAAACTTCGAGGATTATTCTCTGTCATTCAAACGAAGGCGTCATTTTTTTTTTTTTTTATATGAAATAGGCTTACTCATGGCCACAGACTAGCCAAGGGCAAAGACGTGGCCTACGATGGAGTGAGCTTGCCCAGAAGGTGCCTATTCACCCTTGACTTGAAGGTTGACGGGTTATATTATGATCTTGGAAATATAGACGCCGGCAGGGAATTCCACTCCTTGGCAGTACGCATAAGGAAAGAAGTGTGAGTGAGTGAGTGATTGAATTTCGTTTTTCGCGGTAGGGCCGCTGAAAAGCTCTGTCTAGTGTGTGGAGGCTTGCGAATGCAATGTGCGCTTTAACATGGGTGCACACGTCGCTTGTTTGTTTTTAATTATTTCTCCATGACTTACAAAAATAATCTATCCCGTCATCTCTAGCGTTTTGGCCGGCAATCCTTACTATGTTTTACTTCACTGAAATGCTATTTTTAAATATCAAATGATATTTTGTAAAAAACATTTATTGGTACAGTTGTGCCCAGGGTCACAAATATCTGTATTATCACTTATCAGTGTCGTCATCTTTCTATGTCTAATATGTGCTGTTAGCAATATATTATATTTCTGCTTGTTTCTCCTATGTCCAGGTCATCCCACAGGAACAAGGTATCGTGTACACTCCTGGGGCGTTTAAAGGCTCCTCGTCTTTAGGTGAGCGTATCCACTGCCTACGTTGTGCCTGAGGTCAGAAAATCGTCTTGATGCTATATCTACGACGTAACGAGTGTCCGATCTTATCCGTCACTATACAGGATGTAAGTCAAATACAGGCGAAGCCCTTAACGGGTGTTAGTTTACGACATAATAAGTACATTCAAATAGATTTTACTTAAAGCTAGAGCAACAAAATTTTCCATACAAAATAATTCGGCGCGCAATGTAGAGCAACATACGCGAGTTAAACACTCGTTGACAGCTAATTTCAAAAGCAGGTGACATAACTGCCATATCAACAATAACAAATGTTCGTACCTACATTGCTGCTCCGATAATCTTAAAAATAATCAGTGGATTCATAATTAAGAGTACCTTTAAAAAAAACCTTGTAATCCATGATTACACTAATGAATCCCATGCCTGGTTTAATTGATCGCCCGTATTAGATTTACACACTGTATTTACCTATTGTATGCCGCTGTCAAAAAATGTTATTGAATTGATGACCTTCAATTTTATAATTCAGTCCAACGGCTTGGGACGGATACGGGACAAGGCATACGAAGGGTTAATGTACAGCCTTGATGTTAACATGTCGAGCAATCGACTTAAGCTACGTTCAATAATATTTTATAATATTTGAGGCTCACGTTAGTTAAAATACTTATTTATGTATCATGTAATTATAATAAGACCGCCTGTTGTGTACAGTGGCGTTCAGAATTGCATGGACGATTTATGAAAGAATGCATTCATAAACTGGCCATGCAATTTTGAACCCGACTGTACCTCTATGTATGATCTTTTGTTTTAACCATGTTTTCTTTTTTGTTGAAGTGTGCAATAAAGAGTATTCTATCTATCCATCTACTATAACAATCATGTATCTTCATGAAAATGTCGTATTTTATAACAATACAAAGTTTTAACAAGAACTATTTCGTACCTAATTCTAAACTCGGCATCCTCACAATACATCGGAGATAAGAAAATAAAATAGACTGACAATTTCAAAATTAAATAGATTGTAAAATTAATTTTATTCTTACTCAAATAGCAAAACATTATAGTAAGATGTCAAATTAAAGTATGTAAAACTATCTAAAATAGTCTAAATCACTCACTAGTAGTGCTATAATTTTGTTTGTCTAAAAAACTGTAAGATAAATGTATGTGAAACCATGTCATTTCTTTTTGTTTTTAAATGGTTTATTTTCAAAACTGTACAATTTATATACATAAATTAAATCTAACTAACCTAACCGATCTTTAAGATTGGCCCTTGTGCATTGTGCAATGTGGCCTGCCCATTGCCACTTCAGCTTGCTAATCCGATTATTCGAGAGTACATGTCTTCTTTTAGCCGTGTGATGACGGCAGCAAGAATACATTTGTCACTACCCCAACTCCTCCTTGGGGTGTCGTAAGAGTCGACTAAGGGATTGAAGTGTCAATAACCATTATTTTATACAAGATTGACGATGGGCAGCAGCGTCATCATAGTGGACACATTACTGCGATCGCCAATCCGCTTGCCCAGCGTGGCGATTATGGGCATTTACCTCCTAATGCGTCTATACGCATAGTTAATAGGAGAGGCCTACGTCCCGCAGTGGACTATCATAGGCTGATGATGTGATGATGTGTGACACGTCTTCTTTATTCGCTTGTCCCTGTCACATGCACAGGGACTTGGAAATTTCTTTCACGAATAAAGTTTTTCCACGCGAGTGTCCGCGAATGTCTTCGTTCGTGGGGAAAATTTAATACTAAAAGGAAAGCAATATTAAAATTACGTGCTTGAAGGTCGATGTACTGAGCGGACTACTAATGCAGCTTTTTATCATTTCTTTGGACTCTTTTCACATTTTTTGTATCTCGTATCTTAAGATTTTATCTGTTTTGGTATTACTTGTTTTGGTGTCGTATTTTTTGCAACATATAGGCGTAGTAAATTACGACACGAATGCGAAAAACATGAAATTTGAAACGAGTGGCGATGTTTTAAAACAGGACCGAAGGGAGTGTTTTAAGTCGACACGAGTTACAAATTTCCTTTTTGCATGTGTCTCGTACGAGGTTTTTTAGTACAGATGGCCCTCCAAAGTTTGGGACCTGGAGTAAAATGAGTCACTTCTTGCACTAGAGCCTAAAAAAGGCACCACCTGTAATAAAAATTATGCGGATCACAAGCATTTTTTCGACTTAAAAACGTGAGTGACCCGCGTGTAATGTAAGTTTAGTATAATATATAGGTAACAGTCAAATTCTTCGTTATTTTTACAAAAAGGAAGTTAATCGCGTATAAATATGCTGTGGAAATTACCTCCAACGTTTTGAGTGCGCCATTTTACTTGGAGTTTCGGAGAATGATTGGCTTTGCGTCAACAATTGCCTCTAAATCTTCTTTTATGTTCTTTTCGAAGCATATTTAGGTATATGCAATTAAGTTTCCTTTCTTTCAAATCGTGTGAAATCCGTGAATGTTCAATTCACGCAGCCTTTTATCATTGTTTTGACTATCATGTAAATATCATAAATGAATATCTATCAGGTCGCATGAGTCCGCTGGATGCGGATAGCGTAAGACCGGTCATTGTGGCAATCTTTGGTTCAGACCTGTGTTCAGCGGTAGACGTCTTTCGGCTGATATGATGATGATGATGAAATGAATATCATGGGACAACCTTATACAAATCAATATAGTCGCATATTTAATTCAATTAAGGTTGTGTTGTAGGTCCAAAACTAGAAGATATATCTTTTTCTTATATTTTCTGAATAGACTTGGTAGAATTTTTCTGTAGGCGAATAACTGATAGTGATAACTGATTAATGACACGATTTACGTAACTTTAAAATATTTACAAAGCAATTTTTTCATTACATTCTGATGTTATGAAATTGTGGGCAACTTCATAATAAAATACTAAATTGAGCAAGATAGTACGTAGTAAACTTTAGATTAAATTATAAAAGAACAGTATTTATAAGTTAGTGAGTGTGTTTGAATATTAAATTCAAGATTTAAATTACGTCGTTACAAAGACTTTCTTAAAAATATTCTAGCAAATTAAATACCTATTTCGAGATATTCTCAGATAATATTATTAGTAAGTTAAATTTAAATACGACTTAATATATGATGGCTTTTACCTCTCGGCGCATATTTAACTTAGTGTAAACTTGCTGTATCTGTTTATGACATCGAAGCGTAGCTCTGAAAGGTAAAGGCACTCAGATTAAAATGTAAACTTACATCTAAAAGAAACATAGATTTGTGACTAATGTGATTTATAAGTATTTTTTCTACTCCCGTACTTTTATTTGTCACTTACAGAGTCGTGAACACACCTTTAAATAAGCCCCTACCTTACAGATGTCAAGATATATTGTCTATTCCCTATAAACGCATTCGGGCATATACACGCAGTGCGTTTTTTGGATCTTAAGGCACCTCGTGTATCAAGACTTAATGAAATTTATGGCTGCCAACCTAATGTTAAATGTCATTTCTGATGAATAGAGGAACCGTAGAGGAACTTTTTAATTTTGACGTCTCCCGCCCGACCTTGATTATTAATAAAATTGTGTTTGACTAAGAATATTTCTCAAATTTACAATTTTATTTGAAAATAAGTGTGTGGTCGTAGAAAAAGCATTGTATGCAACATTGTTTAACTGAGTAAAAAAATGCTCGTGGCGACCTACGCCACTCACCTTTTTTGACCTCTCTTAAACAAGGGTTTCATAAATTACTATAATTTATGTAATGAAATTTAACTATCGTGACTTATAAATATAATTAAATAGAAGGCGTTTTCTAATCATATAAAGGCTAAAGCAGGCCCACCGGCTGATCAACTTTTCATGGAAAGTGTTTTTTTTTTTCGAGATTTGGACATGTGCCCCATAATTAAAGTTGTTCATTATCATGAGCGTTATGAATACCTTAAGGGGTTAGCAACTATTTATATATTTATCAATTGGGTTACTCACGTAATTTAAGTCGATAATTTGCAGTACACGTCGGGCTTTGGTCGTTTGGACATGTGCCCCATAATTAAAGTTGTTCATTATCATGAGCGTATGAATACCTAAAGGGGTTAGCAACTATTTATATATTTATCAATTGGGTTACTCACGTAATTTAAGTCGATAATTTGCAGTACACGTCGGGCTTTGGTCGCGGGTATTCTACGATGAGGATCGAAATATGTCGAGCAATTATTAAATTACGTGAGGAACCCGTTTGATAAATATTTGAAAATGTTTGAGTGTCACGTTAGCTTTAATTCTAAAAAGGGTCAGCAACTAATTTGAAAACACCTTATAATAAATTAGGCATGTAGGTAAATTAAGAAAGTTTGCGTTTTGTGGCTACACAACGAGGAATTAATCGGGCTATAAATAGAAGCTTATTATAAACACTCAGCAAGACACATGAAAAAGCAACGAGTAAAAATATCAACGCGCTATGTACCTTTTTCAAACCTCACTTGTATTTTATTACGGTAATCAAACTATGCATGACTGCCAAAATAAACTCAACATTTTACAGAAACTCAAATAAACGGACACCCTCGATATCCCTTAGCACGCATCCCAGTATTTCCACGTTTTTTACCGCAAAATTTTCGCTAACTGGCAATAAATTGCGTGGCTGCCTCAAGGGTGTGTGCTAGGGCATTTTTATTTCACTCTAACTGGGATAATGTCGCTTTTTGCGCCCCTAGCCACTGAAGTTATAATCGTTTGTGAGGATTAGGAAACTATTTGATTTAATATTATGGTTTTTAGACACTTATCACTCCATTCTTGGCTATATTGATCTGTGTTTAAAATACAATCATTTAACAAATGTACATTATTTTGCACATTATTTGGATTGATAAAAAATTCTAGGTTCGTGAAAAGCGAAAAATAAAAAATGAAAAGAAAAAAATCATAATAATGGAGACACATTTCTATTAACCCTAAAAGTAAGGTCTAGCTTTGTAAAGAGTGTTCGAGTTCATTTGTTTTAAAATGTTACATAAAATAATTACACAATTAAAACATGTGTGCCAAAAGGAACGTCTCAAGGTAATTCGCTCGATAAAAAAATAGGTTCATAATTCTCAGCGACGAGTAGGTTAAAAAATGTATGCCAAAAGGAACGTCTCAAAGTTATTCGCTCGATAAAAAAAATGGTTCATAATTCTCAGCGACGAGTAGGTAACAAGCTTATAAAAAAAAATCTTTCGAATTGAGAACATCTTCCTATTTTCAAATCAATTGAAACAATGTTTACAGATACATACAGTCAACAAGCAAGTATAAATACAAGGTGAAGAACGTCAAATGTAACCAAATCCATTTGATTTGTGTCTCAACGCGAGAGCTTTTTCATCAGTTCCCCCGCAACGGCTTTTCCTATCTTCGACTTTTCGTGTGAACTTTAATCCTTTCAAGCAACGCAATTTCTTATTTCACTCTTGTTTATTCATTTATGACATACAAAGCTCTGGATAGAGCTTGTTCTGTAATATTATACATCGCCCTATTACTGCAAATACCAGCTATCTGTACAAATCAGGTTTTGGCAGAATCAATTTAATTATCATGATAGTTAAATTCTTTATGGAATAACATAATACGTGCACATAGCTGGTAATACGACTACATATTCTGTATCTATCTGGTTAGCGTAACATACATTTGAAACGGACTATTCTATCTAACAGAGTATTTATAAATCGTACAAGGAGTAAAAATATTGCATCACGAAAAAATATTGAATTAGTGCAACAGCCAACGAATCACTAGTATTTATTTATATTTTATTTTTCATAAGTTTTCTTCTTTATTTAATTTTATTGTACGTGATGTTTTTGATGGCAAATATTTAAATATATTATTGTTAATATTTTTATTCCTTTGACGATTGTCTCCAATTGTAATACATTTTTATAAAATGTCTTTTAATCCGTTCTAAGTAATGAAGTAACGATCCAACTCTTTGAATAAAGAGATTTAAGGAGACCATTTAATTTTCATTTGAGATCTACTGTTTGATACGCGAACTAGCTCGACTCTGTACGCTGATGGACTTGTTTTTTATCGTTTGTCGTGATTGCCAATAAATATGGAAGTTCGAAACAGGCGCGTAACTCGATACACGGTGAAAACGAGACCATCGTAAGCAACCAGTATGCTTAAGCACAGTCATGATTGATATGTTAGTTTGTCGCCGCGAGACAGATTTTCCATCTTTTACTAACTATATGAATAAAAAAGTGATGGATAGTCTATCTCGCAGCGACAATTGTCGCACTAATCTTGCGTTAAGCCTACTGGTGGCATAGCCGTTTATCGTTCTATGCGTCACTTTTGCACTTGCATTGTCAGAACGTGACAGCAACAATGATAACTGATAAACACGGCACCATCATAAGCCTACTGATATTATAATAAGTACAATATCACAAGATAACTATCTTTGAAGAAAAATTTTCCTTCTGTTCCACCAAACTGCAAATGTCCAAGAGAAAAGTCGGTAACAATCTGAACATTCTCAATTTCTCGCCCAACAAAAGTACGAAGATTTTCCAAGTCAGTCCTTTCCCTAAATAAATCTACCAAACGTTTTCCTAAGCAACGCACTCCGGGAAGCATAACATTCCCAATTCTACTGTTGTTATATGTAAAGAAGCCTGAATATTTATGTGATTTTGTAATGCAGAGCAAAATTAACATATTTTGGTGAGTTTTTGTAGGTCCAACTGTGTAAATTTTGTGCGTACTTTCTTGGCGGCTACTGTCTTTAGTTCATACATTTAAAATGACCACTTAAAATCCTCGCTCTTATTGGTTCACAAAAAACATACAGATGCTTTTCTGTTTTAGTAACCTGTTTAAGTAACCATGTATGTAATATTTTTGATCTCCCAATTAAGCTACGGAGGACGGAGGAGGTGTCGGAGGTTATCAAATAGATAACTAAGTTTATTAATTTAAACATAAACGGTGTACAGATTTTAGTCCAATCTATTCCTAAATTCACAACACCAACGAAATCGGTACCATTATCGCTCCACAAGTCTAAGCAATGACTACTTCCAGCCACAAATAGCGCACATGCTGCCAAAATCACTCCTACAGCCACATAAATACGCGATTCTTTTCAAATAGCACTCAAGCTCTCGAAATTTGGCAAACTCTCCTAAGTGCTCTATTGGCAACCCTACATTTTTCCTCAATATGACGCTAACTACCTCACAAAACTATGAATCACTATACAGCTTATGTACTTAGGAATCTCGACCGTTCCTATGCCTTTATCACTGAGCTATCTTCAAAAGATGATGGTGCTTAGTGTACTTATAAAGCATAGATTGTGGATACCTTTTAGAAATGGCGGGGTTGTACAACGGATGATCTTGAGTGCAAAGAGCTATAAACAACTAATGGGGCAGTCCTTTTGTTTGGAGTTGCTGGAAAACTTGTTGTTATTAAGGTTGGGGAAATGGGGAACGGCGGTAAATCAGGTTGGTCTATAATGGCGTGGACGGACGAATATAATTTGTGTGTATATTGGGAGCACATAATTTGGAACGATTATCCAAATCAGTGTTGAAAAGTTTTTGAACTAATGTATTCAGATATTACCCATGAAAAGTGTGGATATTGGTTTATTCCACGTTGGTAAACTTGATTGTTTCTTTGGCATATGACACCGTAATTTGATTTTTTTTTATTATGTGTAGGGTGAATTTACCAAGAAATATTTTGAAATAATTAACAGCATATCGTTTTAATACATACTCAAACTGTTCTTACACTCAATCTGCAAATCAAATAAGTACCTATTTGAAGGGTCCACGGAAAAAACATGTCCAGTGCGTAATAAAATCAAGGCAAATTCACACCTTATTCTGTTAAAAGTAAGGTGGTTTTTCCTTCTGTAATTTGAATTGACTAGACATGTTCTTTCCGTGGACCCTTCATTTGATGAAAAAAAAAACGCTCGCGTTCAGAGTGACGGAAAGTTGACATTTCCGTGAAATGATTGTTTTAGATCCGAAGCTCGGTAAGTATAGTGACGATATTGCAGATATTTACGTGTATGATACAGCTTATACAATACAACATGTTATGCTACTGAAATTGTAACATATTATTATCTTATTATTTCATTTTCGTATTCAGGAACCTCTCAGAGGGAGTAGGTACAACGAGAATGGCAAATATCTTCAAAATTAAGAACTTTACTGTCGCAACTTTGGGTGTTCAAGTGTCTGCGACATGACACAATAAAAATCCTCTAAAGAACAAAAAACTCCTTAAAACAAATATAACGGAGAGTTTTCCCACAAAACTCCTAACACCAGTAAAAAACAAGTGCGAATTTCAAAAATTAAAGCCAAGCTTTTACGGAAAATCTCCAACTTAACAAAAGTCAAGTCATCCCGAACCACTTAATGGCGGTATCTAAATAAATATACAGGGTGGCATGTGACAAGCTGTGACGGCGGACCGGAATCAACGCGGGAATACAAATCGCGAGGATAATCTGTAGGGATGGGATACGCCGGATATTTGGGATATTTTTCTTTTGAAAACCGGTCAGGCGCGCGTTTTTACGCCCTGTGGTGTTCTGTTTTGTTAGCTGTTATTGTAATAGGCCTGTGGGTTGATCCTGTGCAATACGGTTCACGGGATATATTCTTTAGAGAAATAAAAAGCAGAAATGTAAGCCTCCAAGCTAATGCTTTCTCTGAAGGATAATACCTCGCACGAGTAGATTTTTAATGGAACGAACACCAGTACGATTCGCATTATATTTATTTACAGCATTATTTTGCAATATTATTTTTCATGGTTGTGACATTTTTAGTTCGTCATTGTCGTCTCGGTATGTACTCAAAGAGAAGGCCAAAAAGTTCAAACGATATTTTGTTACTGTTGGTGAAATTCAATACCAATAACTGAAACTTTCAAGTTGCAATAATTAAAAGTGAAATCAAAGTTGTTCTAACTTGTTCTTCCGTCACGGTAATAATAATATCGCGGGTCGACAATGACGAATTCAAAAAGTTTAAATGCTATTCTTATAATGAGCCCCCGTATGACAAGCTTTTTTTAATTTTTAAATTTGGAACAACAAAGTAGCTGAGTTTAATTTCCACACTGTACGTATAGCTCATATCTGTAGTGACGGGATAGAAAAAAATATATATCGTATACATACATACACGGTGCTCGTGAGCATTCCGAAAGGTTTTTTAATGCTGAATTCCTGATCATATTTAGATTATTTAATGTTATATGAAATTTCCTGGATTCAGCTTGGTTCCAGAGATAATTAACCTTTTTTCGAAATAAGTTCTTCGGCGTAACTCGTAAAAAATCATTTAAATAATCAATTTTAACAAATTGTTGTTATGATAAAAATATTGGAAATGTTAAAAAGTATTCAAAAAGTCTAAAACAAAAAGATTTTTTTTTTGTGTATGTTGACATTAGATCTAATAATATTTTTGGTTTATTTTGATGTCTAGCATGCATAGTTAAAATCTTTCGCAATGCTCGCGTGCACCGTGTATGTGTGTATACGATATATTTTTTTCTATCCCGTCACTACAGATATGAGCTAACTTGTCGCACAATCGCTTTGAGGTTCCGTTCATTGTGGCATTCTGTGGGCAATGACTGTTTTTAGTTTCATGGTATTTTTCTCAAGCCGTGTTCCTTGTTTGACAACTTATTGAGGAAATGTTTTCCTTTTGCCGAAGTTTCGACGCGATAACGCTATGACAAATTGCGACACTTGTTAAAATGGGAGTCGATATTGTTCAAATATAAACGAGGTTAAGGAAACATTTTTTGTAGGTTATTGCTTTCTGTTTTGTTTTGCGGGTGAGAGTGGTTTAGCTAATTTTAACTAAGTTGAATAAATAAATAAACAAGAATTCGTGGACACCTCACACAAATTGACTTAGTCTCACGGTAAGCTCAATCAAGACTTGTAATATGGGTACCAATAGACGATATATTTAATAGATAGATACACTTCTTTTTTGCCCATTTTTATTTAGGGTCGGCCCTCCTTATCATGCGTCTCCGGGTAACTCGGTCCTGGATCGCCTGTTTGTCGACTTGGGCTTCTTTTAGGTTCTTATTCACTAAGGACATCCATGTAGTTTGGGGTTTTCCTCGTCCTCGGGGCTTAGTGTCGATATACAGAACTTTTGTGGTCATGTAGTCTGATGGTCGCCTCATACCGTGTCCGTAGCACCGCAGACGGGTCTCCTGTAGTTTATCTTTGATAGGTCTTACTTTGAAGGTACCTCTTTTGTGTGTATTTCTGACATAGATACTTTAAAGACCTAGACAGCCATGGAAGAAAATATTACTATTATTATGTTTTTTTATTTGAAAGAGTGGTTTTTCGGTGAAGTGATGAAAAATGTAAATTCGTAGGTATTGTGTCCACGTGTACCTGTTATTGATTGTTCTCATAAATTCAAAGCCATTCACAGAATGTTCTTTGAAGAGAGGAAATTCATACTCCTGTAAGGAGATACGTGATAAATATTAGAAGGGAATTAGGATATTGAACATTCCAGTCTTTGAAGGCTTTCAAGGTAGCGTGTCACGGTAATAAAGGGATTCGCTTGCTTTGAATCGATACTTTAATAAACCATTTTTGACGTGAGATGAGGTGAGTTATAAAATCAAAATGTTTATCACAAGAATAAAATTAAAGAAAAAAAACCTTTTTAAAAACAAGCTTTTATTATTTGTTTATAAAATGAATTAAAAAGTTAAAAATAAATTAACTTTTAAAGATATATAACTCTTTCTAACTTGATTGTAACCTTTAACGACAAATAAGCGTCTACGTCTAGGACAAAATAATTCCATATTGTACAAATTTATTTAATTTTAACACTAAAACTTTTCACCATACATAATTATTCAATCTTGTCCCCCCTCTTTATCATAGTCCCCATTTATAAATGAAAGCGTGTTACATTGTGATAGCTTGAGGAAAATGTTGTGTTGTATTAAATGTAACACGCTTTCATTTATAAATGGGGACTATGATAAAGAGGGGGGACAAGATTGAATAATTATGTATGGTGAAAAGTTTTAGTGTTAAAATTAAATAAATTTGTACAATATGGAATTATTTTGTCCTAGACGTAGACGCTTATTTGTCGTTAAAGGTTACAATCAAGTTACAAAGAGTTATATATCTTTAAAAGTTAATTTATTTTTAACTTTTTAATTCATTTTATAAACAAATAATAAAAGCTTGTTTTTAAAAAGGTTTTTTTTCTTTAATTTTATTTTTAACTTTTTAGTACCTCTATTTTTAATTCGAGATTTACTACGTAGTAGTTCGCACTTCGCAGCGCGTAGCAGCGTTATTCCGTTATGAAGTCCGTAGTTCGTTCACGTGATATGTGTTATGTACTGATTTAAATATCAGTAATGTTGAAATTATGTAATCGCTTGTTAGTTATTTGTAACGTTTCTCATTCTATCCATTTCTTATAATGCATCAACATTACAAGGTTTCTTCGACGTCAACTTGGAGCAGTCAAGTTCTTCGATTTGAAGACCTGCTAAATACCTAACTCGGCTTAAAGCTACATAAGCTTGACCAGCAGCGAACAATTTGGAGCCTAGATAAATAACAGCATGATCTACAGTAGTTCCCTGCATTTTATGCACAGTTGAAGCCCAAGACAAGACAATCGGGAGCATTCTTCTTTCAGCTGCGCCGTGATTAAATTAAGCAGGAAATTGAACTGATTTAGGGTGTATTATGTGAATGCTATCGTTACCAAAGTCTACGCGAACCGATGGTACATCGCTATCGTATAGTTGAGCACGTCTGTAATACGGCCATAATTATGATTTCAGTGATGTGACCTATTCCTCCATTCACAAGTCCCTTAGCAACGTCAACGTTAGACCTCAACATAACTTTAGCACCAACAAATATTTCTAGTTCTTTTGGAAGACCTCCTGTTTCGTTAATGTCCGTGTGTATTATTTTATTAATATCAATCTGATCATTCTTTTTTGATCCATCAATTAATTGATCTTGTGCTATTATTTTAAACATTTGTGTATTCTTCTTCCTAAAATGTTCGAGAACGGCTGAATTATGTTTATTGACCTGCTGATTCGTTAGGTAAATACGTAGAGCTTTTTCAATCGGAGACTCGTCAAGACGAATCAAACGAGACCAAAGTCGATGGGGTTACGTCGTTTAATTACGGAGTTCCTATGGCCACCTTCCAACTCCAACATCAGACCCTGGTTACCATATAGTATCAAAGTACTCGTCAAGACTAATCCAATGAGCTCAAACTCGATTAGGGTTGCATCGTTTAATTACGGAGTTCCTATGGCCACCTTCCGGCTCCATCATCAGACCCTGGTTACCATATAGTATCAAAGTACTTGTCAAGGCGAATCCAATGAGCTCAAACTCGATAAGGTTGCATCGTTTAATTACGGAGTTCCTATGGCCACCTTCCGGCTCCATCATCAGACCCTGGTTACCATATAGTATCAAAGTACTCGTCAAGACTAATCCAATGAGCTCAAACTCGATAGGGTTGCATCGTTTAATTACGGAGTTCCTATGGCCACCTTCCGGCTCCATCATCAGGCCCTGGTTACCATATAGTATCAAAGTACTTGTCAAGGCGAATCCAATGAGCTCAAACTCGATTAGGGTTGCATCGTTTAATTACGGAGTTCCTATGGCCACCTTCCGGCTCCATCATCAGACCCTGGTTACCATATAGTATCAAAGTACCTCTCAAGGCGAATCCAATGAGCTCAAACTCGATAGGGTTGCATCGTTTAGTTACGGAGTTCCTATGGCCACCTTCCGGCTCCATCATCAGACCCTGGTTACCATATAGTATCAAAGTACTTGTCAAGACGAATCTAATGAGCTCAAACTCGATAGGGTTGCATCATTTAATTACGGAGTTCCTATGGCCACCTTCCGGCTCCATCATCAGACCCTGGTTACCATATAGTATTAAAGTATTCGTCAAGACGAATCTAATGAGCTCAAACTCGATAGGGTTGCATCATTTAATTACGGAGTTCCTATGGCCACCTTCCAGCTCCATCATCAGATCAGCTCTATGTCACAATAACATTGCATTGTCATCCGATTTATACATGCATTCTAAATTTCAGCTCAATCGGAAACCGGGAAGTGGATCAAATTTAAGTTGCAAGATTTGATTACAGAACGACAGACAACGGGACAGGTGAAACTAAATAAAAGCTTGTAAAATAGAGAAATGATGTAATCTCGATATATTAACAAAATATACATAGATTAAGACTATAAAGTACTCTAGCCTTCGTAACCTAGTAGGTAGTGACCCTGCCTACGAAGCTGGAGGTTCCGGGTTCGAATCGCGGCGAGGGCATTATTTGTGTATTTATTTAAGTATCACAAATATTTGTGCCTTGGTTATGGTTGTCTATGTATTTAAGTATCTATTTGTATTTATCTTTTATATATATCGTCGCCTGGTACCCACATCACAAGCCTGAATTGAGCTTACCGTGAGACTAGGTCGATTTGTGTAAGAGGTCCTAATATATTATTTATTATTTGAGAGTATTTTTAAATATTTTAAATATTTTTTTGATGTGTATGAGACGAAGCCTGTTGCCGATTTATTTTGCGTTTGTTGCCCTCTGACGAAGCCTGTGTTGCAGATATGTTTCCTTGAATATTTAAGTTATATGTAATAAAATGAATTTTTGTTATAAAAATATATAACAAATTGCCAAAAAAAAAAATTTTTAAATATTTATTGCACATAAAATAAGTACAAACGGCGGACTTAATGCTATAAGGTTTTTTCTACCAGTCAACCTATAGGTCAATCGGAAAATAAAAGTATTAGTTCAGTGAAAGATAAAAGAACAAGAAAATTAACACAGCGAACAAAAAAAGCATGTTAATAAATTCATACAATTATACATACAATACAGTCCATCATGTCGTTCAAACTTCCACAACCCAGAAGAAGAGGGAAACCCAAAAAGACATGGCTGGACTTAATCAAGGAAGATCTAAAGTACTGCAATGTTTCTGAAGACACGTCAGACAGGGCAAAGTGGAAAGAGAAGACGAGGAAGGCAGACCCCACCATATTACCCAGATGGGAATAATAATTGCCAAGAAGAGAATAGAATAGAATAGAATAAGGAGAGAGAGAGAGAGAGAGAGATATACATAAAATAAAGGAGTCCGTGCTACTCAGTTACTCCGTGAAGATGTCATTTGCAACAATGCCGAAATGAGTGCTCTATAATTAGAATTTACATCGTAAATATCCCGTTTTAACCTCCAGAGTCCTAGTGACGTCACTTACTTTTAACTTTGACACGATATCTATAAAGTCAAAATTGTGTGTAATATATATATGACATAGGGCCTCACGAGGCTATGTCATAGGTACTAATGGTACATTCCACGAAAAAGTCTACTTTGTCGGGAACGTGACATCTATGACAGCTACCTTAGAGATCTATGGAAAGCGCGAGAATTCTCTATACATACAAACATGCAGTCATAGAGCTAAGATACACCAAAAATTGTATTCGTAAGTTTCTTAGACGCGAAACCCGGCGTCACGTACCCGACATTCTCGTAGAATCATCATCATCATCATCATCAGCCTATCATAGTCCACTGCTGGACGTAGGCCTCTCCTATTAACTATGCGTATGGACGCATTAGGAGGTCAATGCCCATTATCGGGCATTTTCGCGAGAAGAGATACAAAATTTATTTTTCTGAAACAGGTAAATTTTATGTTTTTCCTGCTCTGAATCACGAGCTCTTTCGATTCTACTAGAAGAAAAAAAGTGTCCCAACTTTTTGTTTCTATTACGTAACCGTTTTTCAAACACTTTGTAGGTACATCGGTTACAAAGTGGAGAGCATGTAAAATGTATGAAAAATGTGGCACCATTTTTTTCTTGTACTTTTTTTCTCTTTGATTGAAAGAACTCGTTATTCTGAGTAGGAAAAACATTAAATTTACCTACCTCGCGAAAATGCCCAATCTTCACGCTGGGCAAGCGGATTGGCAATCATAGTAATGTGGCCACTATGATGACGCTGCTGCCCATCATCAATCTTTTATCAAATAATGGTCAGTGACACTTCAATCTTTTAGTCGTCTCTTACGACACCCGCAGGAGGAGTTGGGGTGGTGGCAAATGTATTATTACTGCCGTCACCACACGGCCTAATAGGAATAGGCATAATATAAATAAGTAAATACATAAACGTTGCTCACGTAATTTTCAACCGGCTTTGCCCGGGGGTACTCCTAAAGGTGTATTATTCAAAAATACACTTGTACAGTCACGTCTAATAATATGTATACATTTCGGAACGTGTGTCAAAGGAATAAGGATCAAAATTGTATACATATTATTAGGGCCGACCGTACCAAATAAATATGCAAAATTATGAACATTATCCTCAAGCTCAGTTCTCAGTTGTTAAAACTTCAACTTATTTCATTGTTACAAATAAACTCAATAAAAAGCATTTCAGAACAGAAGTGCATAATAGTTTCCAACTTTCCACAATCGAACTGTTAAAATAAAAACACACGTTTAAAAATGGAGTTCTGGAAGAAAACTTTCAGCTGAGCGCTTGTAAAAAAAGATTATCATTCTTCTGTTCGGTTCGGTTAATACTGTGGCTGAGAAACTTTGTGTGAAGAAAATTTCTTCACAATAATAAAGCAGTAATCAAATCTTTAAATCAACTAAAATCCAAAAGATCTCAACAACCGTCTAACACTAAATCCAATGTTTTTGATAAAGTGTAATTATAATATTATACAAGGTGTCCCTGAGGAAATCGAAACATTTTAATAGCATATTCTTGTGGCTTCTTTTAGAAGCAAGCTTTTGCTGGTAAATAGTAGGACCTCGTACAGGGTCCGCCCGGATAGCTACCACCATCTTACCTATTAGCCTGCCGCTAAATAGCAGTGTTTGCACTGCTGTGTTTCGGTTTGGGGGTAAGATAGCCGGTGTCATTACTGGCATAGATAGAGGCAATCCATCTAAGTCCGCAGGGTAATTTTCTGATCGCTATGTACACGGGCATTAGTTCCTCCTTTCCATCAGGTGGGCTGACATCTCAGTTGTCTAACATCGTCACATAAAAAAACCAATGTTATGTGTGTTTGGATGAATCTGTAAAGAATATTTTAGTTTTTTTTTTATTTCTAATGCGTCACTACATTAAAAAATATATTTCATCGGTACATTTTCTCTTTAAATAGACGGAATCTGGCAAACTATGTATACGACATTTTGAACTTCAAATATCTCTGTGAAATCTGCTGTTAAAATTGTTCCCTTTTCTCATGAGCACATTATAGGTTTGATTGCAGCAGCAATGCTTTGCGTGCGAAGCAGTACTAAATAATCAAAATTCTTTGACATGTTCTCATGTTGTTAATGTATGTAAAACTAATTTGTTTAACACATATGAAACATCAATCGTAGGATTACCGGTAAATTATCCCGTTTTTAGAAGATTTGCTTGACTTCTTTGCATAAAGATATCGCAACCTAGTTGGCCGTGTGGTGACGGCATTAAGAATACATTTTTCACTACCCCAACTACTCCTGCGAGTGTCGTAAGAGTCGACTAAGAGATCGAAGTGTCACTGACCGTCATTTGATAAAAGATCATAGTGGACACATTACTGCGATGGCCAGTCCGCTTGCCCAGCGTGGCGATTATGGGCATTTACCTCCTAATGCGTTTATACGCACAGTTAATAGGAGAGGCCTACGTCCAGCAGTGGACTATCATAGGCTGATGATGAATCTAGTTGTTATTTATTTTGTTCATGTACAGTCATCATCAGATATATCGTAACAGCCAGGGTACTCAAAAATTTCTAAGCAGGCTTCTACTCGTATTGTCATGGTGTTAGAGTGCATTTTCATAAAACTGCATTTGTTTCTTCATTGTGAATTGTTTAACTAGAATAGCAAACCCATATTCCTGAAACGGGCGTGGTGCACGATGAATAGCATAAACAAGTCCTGTTTTATGAAACGAGCCAAAGGAGAGTTTATAGCAAGCGATAAAGTGGGACGTTTTTACAAAAGCGCTCAGCCTTTATCCGTCCAATGCTGGACAGCGGCCTCTCCTACTGCCTATGCGTATAGACGCATTCGTTTTTTTATTTTTATTTTATTCAGAAAACCAACAGCTGAACTAACAAATACAGGTTTTATACAATATGTAACAGCAAAGCCAATTACAGGTTTTCGTATAAGATAAAAATACAAGGTACAGAATTATACCCATGGTGAAGACAAAAAAAAAACAGGTATGCAGACAATCGTAGGATCTCACATAATTTTACTTACCGTTTGAATATTATTGACAGTCATTTATATTCAACAGATTCACATCACATCACATCATCAGCCTATCTCAGTCCACTGATGGACGTAGGCCTCTCCTATTAACTTAGCGTATAGACGCATTAGGAGGTAAATGCCCATAATCACCAAGCGGATTGGCGATCGCAGTAATGTGTCCACTATGATGACATTGATGACGCTACTGCCCATCATCAATCTTCAAAGAATGGTCAGCGACACTTCAATCCCTTAGTCGATTCTTACGACACCAGTGGGAAGAGTTGGGGTGGTGATAAATGTATTCTTACTGCCGTCACCACACGGCATGATTAGAGTAAAAGAGCACAAAAAAATATTTTTATTTTTTGTTTCAGGTAAAACTCAAGTGCAGTGTCAGTGCAGTGTAGTGCAGTGAATGCGTGAGTGCAATGTGCAAGCCGCGAGCGCTGGGCGCGCGGGTTGTGGGCTGGCTCGCCCTCGTCGTGTCTGGGATCGCGTTCGACACCGAAGACTTCCTCAGCGATCTTGATAAACCAGGTAAGCCAGCTATAAAATGGACTAGATTTTTTTTCTTTGCTTTACTCCTCCCCCAAAGAATGCCACAATGACAGCGAACTCCTGCGCATGTCACCAGGTCATCAGTCCACATCATCAGCCTATGATAGTCCACTGCTGGACATAGGCCTCTCCTATTAACTATGCGTATAGACGCATTAGGAGGTAAATGCCCATAATCGCCACGCTGGGCAAGCGGATCGGCGATCGCAGTAATGTGTCTACTATGATGACGCTGCTGCCCATCATCAATCTTTTGTCAAATAATGGTCAGTGACACTTCATTCCCTTAGTCGACTCTTACGTTACCCGCAGGAGGAGTTGGGGTGGTGACAAATTTATTCTTACTGCCGTCGCCACACGGCTTTGTGCAAGTCAGTCATCAGTCCACCTTGTACTGAAAACTGTATATCATCATCATCATCAGCCTATGATAGTCCACTGCTGGACGTAGGCCTCTCATATTAAAGATGTGCTTAGACGAATTAGGAGGTAAATGCTCATAGCTCCCGCCCTCAATAATTTACCTCCTAATGCGTCTGTACGCATAGGTAATAGGAGAGGCCTACGTCCAGCAGTGGACTATCATAGGCTGATGATGATGTGTCGCATTAGGTCCTAATTGCATTGTGTGACTGCTATAATCCCTCTATTATCGCTTTGTGTGCCTACCTCCCTATTTCTGAAATTAGATAAATAATACCCTTGTGAAACGTATCACTAATTTAATTAATTAATTCTGTTGACACTTTTTAACAGTATCAGCAGACACAAACGCGCGATTTATTTGGTGGGCACACAAAAGCGTGGCTTATTAATCAATTATGTTAATGTGGGATCGAATATTTAAGTAATTCTTTTGCGGTCGTGGTTTTCCATTGTTCTATCAAACCAACATAGGTACAACATGGGCGAATTTAGCTTACACATTATTTTATCTTTTTGATTGTATTGATTACTATTATACCACCAAATTAAAACTCTAAAATCCCATCATCAAAGCCCAACATGGTGACAACGGTACCATCTCGGGCCTTTATTAGACCACTGCTGCACAAAGGCCTTTCTTATTACCTTTGCGTACGGACGCATTTGGAAGTAAATTCCCATAATCACCACGCTGGGCAAGCGGGTTGGCAATCGCAGTAATGTGTCCACTATGATGACGCTGCTGCCCATCATCAATCTATCAAAGAATGGTTAGTGACACTTCAATCCCTTAGTCGACTCTTACGATACCCGCGGGATGAGATTTGGTTGGTGGACAAATGGCCGTCCGTGGGACGGCCACTTGTCCACCAATCCAATTTTTATCATTCATATTCAGCCGTTATTCGCCCACTGCTGAGCATAGACCTATCTTCTTGTACGCCACTGGTCCCGGTCCTGAGCTAACTTCATCCAAAAATTACCCGTATTCTTCCGAATATCGTCCACCCATCGAGCGGTCAGACGACCTGCGCTTCTCCCATCTGAAAGCGGCCACCAATCCGTTTACATTTTGGTCCATATGCCATTACGCTGCCTGGCAATTTTTATAGCATTCTCCAAATGACTCAGGAAACTCGAAAAGTTAAATATTCTCAAGCAAAATATTAAAAACTGAATTTTAAAACGGGACATAATTACTCTACTCCTAACACCTCCAATGCTAGCTATTAAGACTTTTTTCTTTCGTTCGAAAGAAATTTAAGTTGGTCTAGAAACGTTGCAGACCTGATTCGCTAATTTAACTTCAACTCGCTTTGGAGTCGTTTTGCAGATAAAAAATATAAATAGCATGTTTCGTTGTGCTTTTTTTTGTTTAAAATGGTATAAAGGTAATGGTAGTTTTTACTGAAGAAATAAAAGTAATTTTGTATATTATTTTAGTGCTCAATCATCATCATCATCATCTCAGCTGTAAGACGTCCACTGCTGAACATAGGCCTCCCCTCTGGACATCCACATGTACCGGTTAGATACAACCTGCATCAAGAGTGTCCCGGCGACCTTCACAAGGTCGGCTGTCCATCTTGTGCTCAATATATTTATGTACCTACTTAAATACTATTGACAGATTTTTCAAGACGTGTTGACGTGGCTTATCTTCTTTCTAAATAGTGTGAAGAAATAGTACATTAGGTTATAAGTGCGAAAAAAATGGAGTTATTTATTTCTTTTTCGCACATGTATCGTACGAAGCTTTTCAGTTCAGATGGCCCGCCGAAGCTTATGACCTGACATAAAATTAACCACTTCTCGCACTAGCCTGTAAAAAAAGCATCACCTGTACTAAAATAGTACATAGCGATACAAATGCGAAAAAAATGAAGTTCGAAACGAGTGGAGATAAATTAAAGCACGACCGATGGGAGCGACACGCGTAACTTTCGTTTTCGCACGTGTATCGTACATATGTTTTTTTAGTGCAGATGGTGTACTTTTTAGGTTCTAGTGCGAGAAGTGGGTCATTTTACGTCAGGTCCAAAACTTCGGAGAGCCATTTGTACTAAAAAACGTCGTACAAGACACGTGCAAAAACGAAGTCCGTAACTTGTGTCGATTTAAAACACTCCTCATCGGTCGTGTTTTAAAACATCGCCACTCGTTCCTGTTTTTCGCACTTGTGTCGTAATGTACTATTTTTGTACAAATGGTGCCTTTTTTAGGCTCTAGTGCGAGAAGTGGGTCATTTTACGTCAGGTCCAAAACTTCGGAGGGCCATCTGCACTAAAAAACGTCGTACGAGACATGTGCAAAAACGTAATTCGTAACTCGTGTCGATTTAAAACACTCCCTACCGGTCGTGTCTTAAAACATCGCCACTCGTTTCGAATTTCATGTTTTTCGCACTTGTGTCGTAATGTACTATTTCGGTACATAGGGCCGTACAATGATTTTGACCTGACATAAAATGAACGACTTCTCGCAATGCGTACAAAGCGTCGTCTATACAGAAAACATTATTTGTTAAATTGGGCTATTTCTGAACGTGTATCAATGCTTTAAAAGCATGAATGAAGTGCCAAAAAAAGGAATTAATGAAGTAATTTCTGAAATTGTTTCTATCGATCGCACTGACTTATTGGCGCCACATTATATGCATAGAAAGTTAAACATACGCTAGCGATCACAGCTCACGGTTACACGTCACAAAATCGCCCACTGACTTTAATTTTATCAAGAAAAAATATTTAAATTCAAACAACTCAGTAATTTAATCGAACCCACCCCCGCTAATGTCACTTTGCCGATCTAATTCAGGACACGATTTTACCTTATTGCAGGGTAATATTAAAATCACGTTTTTGATGTGGTTAAAAAGAAAACTTGACTTTTTTATCGTAATTTTCAGTAACATATTTGTGTATATTTGTGAACAAAATGAAAAATATAAAATAATATATATTAAATATGTGGATTTCAAACTGTACGCGCGACATATTTCGGAGAGACTGTAGGAGACCTAGGCTGCCTAGGTCTCCAGGCAGCCTAGGTCTCCTACAGTCTCTCCGAAACATGTCGCGCGTAGTGACTAAATACATGTGAGTTTGGGCATTTCTCTACTAACTGGCAATTTCAAACAGTCCTCTGCCAAGTTTATCTTAAAATATCAATTAATTCAAATCAAAAGAGATTAGTGGTTTTGTTTTATGATAATATATTGATATTGTTTTGGCTCTCTGCAACATCTATAACGCAGTAAATTTTTACAAATATTATCATATTATTTTTTAATTCGCTACAGAGGACTGTTTTTGAAGCTAAGGGACAGTCTTTAAATCATGTTAGAATAAAATCTAAATACAATGAAATGAAAATTATGAACAAAATAAATAATATGCATAATAAAATAAACTTTTAAAATGTTATAATAAGGTTTTACCAAATTGCAACAAATAGCCAATAATTTGTCGTATAGCTCGAATTTTGACTTTGGGACACGCCAGAGGACTGTTTTTGAGTGTGTTAGAAAAATTATAATAATTAAGGAAACGTAACATTTGGAAAAAAAACTATTTACCCATAAACATTACAGTTGTATATTACGAAGAATAGTTCTTTTTAAATAATAATATCATTAATATATCATTTTGCTACAACATGCCTAGGACAGCGATTTTCCAATTAGTAGAGAAAGAGCCGTTTATCCGTTTTAGTTTTATTTAAGTTTTTTTACTAAAGTTGTGAATTTGGCCGGCCTACATTGATAAAACATTATTAATTAGCTTAGCTGCATTATCTGTTCATTTAAGTTTGGGATCCGAGTCCCACTGTATTTAATTATAACGGGAATCATCTTTCAATGCGATTTTCAACTTAGTTACAAAAGACGAAGACTACGTATATTATGGAATATATTGTTGGTATGAATCACATTGGTAATATGCACCATTTTGAATATTAGACCTATAATTATACTTCAAAGGAAATTAGACTGAAGATATTTAAGTTAAAGCTAGTAATAGAGTATCAAAGCCATTACCTCAAATGACTTTAATTAAAGTTGCGGTTTAAAATATTACCCATATTAATGTCAGTTTATTACGATAATGGCTCCAATGATATTTATAATCTTTAATTGTTCAAAGTATTGTTTATTAATGGTGGCATTCCTTTTCAATTAAATTGGAGCGTAAAATATTAAATAATTTTGTGATTAATAATGTATCTCGGCCTGCGAGATACACCGTTAGATTCCCGATAAGGGTATTTATTTGTGAATATCACAAATCATTTGTTTCTTGGTTATGATTGTTGTCTGTGTATTTCAATATATACCAAAATAAATAATTAATAGATACTTAAATACAGCCAAACAGACACGACCAAGGAACAAATATTTGGGATAAATAAATACACAAATAATGCCCTCGCAGGGATTTGAACCCGAAACCTCCAGCTTCGTAGGCAATAACCAACTTCAAAACAGGATGAGGTTCTCAATTGACAAACTGTCACTAGGTACTCTTAGTAGCAACCTGAGATATCGTCCTATTGGTGCAAATACCTGTTAAGTGCATGAATTCTGTTATTCGATCATCATCATCATCCTAGCGTGGTTCCCGGTTGCGTTCGGGGCCTGCGCCCTGAAACCCGGGGTCCGCTTCAGACAACCTAATCCCAAGATTTGGCGGAAGCACTAGTTTTTACGAAAGCGACTGCCATCTGATCTTTCAACCCTTAAGGTAAACTAGGCCTTTTTGGGACTAGGTTCGGTTTCCTCACGATGTTTTATGCTTAGCAATGCACTGACTTAAATATATGTTTTTTTCAAGGATTCCATTGTCTAAAACCAACCCAAAATGGACCAAATCAAAATGGGGCCAATCTCTAAGCTTCACTTTTCAAATAAATAAAAAAGCATAAAATCGGTTCTCCAATAATAATATATTGATTTAAACTTTCACGATTATCACTCATATTTTAAAGACAAACGGGTCTTAATCGCGTAAACTTACGGTTCACCCAGTCTGAAGTTCTGAGGTAATAAACATAAAAAAAACATATGGTCGAAATGAGAACCTCCTTTTTGAAATCGGTTGCAGATTGACATATTATTATTTATTAGTTAAAATACCATCTGCTTGTTTTCATTATTCGAATAGCTTTCTACTTTGATCCCATATTACTAAAACTAACTCTGCACGCTAAGTATTTTTCCACAAAATTAAATTTCGCTGGAAAACTACCTTGTAGTTGGTTATTTCGCATTAAAATACCTCAGCCAGCTTTGGAACTATTTTAGAAAGTTTAAATATAATTGAAAAACTTTGCTTTACGTACGAATATTAATGCATGTAGTTAAAATATGTCCTAACCCCATTTGGGGTTTTAATTATATTTTTATGCTTATTATGCACAATAAAAAAATAAATTTAAAAATTGAAAAGAAAATTATCATTTGAAATTGCTGGGATTTTTCTGCTAAGAATCTGGCATTCTGCGAATCTGACATCGTGCGTGGCATAAAGCATCAGAATTATTAGATTGTCATACTGTTTGGCAAATTTTTCATGAAATTCACTGTTTTAGCTATAATATATAAATAAAACTTGGGACATCTTACAAAAATCAACCTAGTCCCACGGTAAGCTCAATTAAGGCTTGAGAATGATGGGCCCAAGCGACGATACATACTTTTTCATCACACTTGCTGTCAAAGCGCGTCATTGCTTGCATGCGTAGCGGGAGTTATAGAAAAGTGAAATTCCCAAGGGAGTAAGAGAAATGTCAGTACGTTCTTTTGATGATATTTTGTCTAAAAACTTATTTTTTTGTCGGCAAGTTTGATGAAAAACATTGTTTGCATGACGGTCGGTAAGGGGAATACTAACTCGAGTTATCGCCCTCCCTCCGCCTACGGCGTCGGGCTTCTAACACTCTCGTTAGTAATTCCGTACTTACCTCACAATGCACAATGTACTATTTATAATATAAAGACAGCCCTAACCAAAGAACAAATATTTATGATAAATCAATACACAAAATGATGCCTTCGCCGAGATTTAAACCGCTAAGCTCCAGTTTCATAGGCAGGGTCACTACCAACTAGGCTACGGAGGTTGTATAAAATCTTATAAGCTTGCCCTACTGTGGTTTATCCACACTGTACCCCACTCTCCCCTCAAAAATTTGCTGAAGCATCCAGACTCACTAGCAGTGTAATTAAGCCGGAAAAGAATTCTCGGCACCCAGAGAACACGTCAAATAATGTGCCCGAAAAAATAGTTTTGCCCACACATTTTTATGACTGCATGACTTAATAAAGGACGGATTTCGCATTTTTTATTCATTTTATCTTTATTAAGGGTAGATTGCAAACAAAAACATAATTAAAGGCTTTCATAAAATTTGTATATCACCCTGTATTAATACTATTCAACAAAACTTACAAACTCCTCTCTCAAAACACATGACAATACTTTATATGTAGATTTATATATGAGCAAAATATCGTGATTCAAATAAAGATTCTCTGTTAACATCTTACGCACTGGTACACTTAGCTTACTTATTTGCCATTGACATAATTAAAAAATAACTATTTCTTATGAGCGTCTGGAGTATATTTTGCTGGATAATTTTTAATCTCAATTTATTACAATTTTAATATACACTAAGTTTTATAAGACGGGAAACTTTAAGACAGACTTAGAAACCAGACATTATTAATGGATAAATTATGGGTCTTACTAGTTAGTAAAGGATGATCTAGCGACTTCAAATTATTTCTTGCTACTTAGGTATCTCAGCTTATTTAAATATATTCACTCGAGGATCCATTACACAATGATTAGTCTATGAATACAGTTTGTATTTTGAATATTAGCTCAACGTTTGTATATAACGCCATAATAGTTCTATAAACTTAAAATTTTTAAGATGATCTTTATTTTTAATCGGTTTTGTAATTGTATTGGTCTTTTTATTTTGAAAATTTATTGTTATGTAATGTTATGTGATAAATAATTTGACTGATGAAAAAATCGTAGCACTTGTGAAAAATTGTCTTGCAGCAATAATTGCACGCTCAGAGCTGCTGTTGTATCACTTTGATATTTTTCACAGAACATAATATATAATTTGAGGTCATACCTGAATCATAATTTTACACTGTATAACCTCCTGCCTCCCGGAAACCTATAAAAAGGTATTCTCAAACAAAATAAATTATATTCTATTTCGTACATTATTCATTCATTATTCATTGGCAAATTTTATTGTCTGGGTGGCAAGAGTAAGTATTATTCTGGCAGTTCAAATCATATCAAAAAATCCAGAATCAAAGTAATTCAACAACAGCTCTGAGCTTGCAATTTTTGCTACAAGACAATTTTTTCCCCCTTACTAGCTCGTGAAGCGCTCTTTTATCCTTTAATACGAGCGGGTGAAAACGCATCTTATTCACTTGTGAGGCAAAGTAATCTATAATTCTTATAGCCCTGCCTAGCATAAGTGGAAATTGATGTCATCGGCATGAAAATGACGGGCCCTGCACATCACATTATGTATCTACTATTTCTATCACTAGCCAAACCTACGCATAATCTGATAACACATTATGTCTTAATTTTATTGCTCGTTATTCAAATCCTAAAATACCCGTTATTGAAGCTAAAACAAACAATTTATTGCCCAAACTGCTTACGTCATAAAAATATCATGTTAATATCAAATAAAAGTCAGCAGAAGTAAATTACAGCTGTGATCTGGAACCATGTTATCGTTCGTACTTAAACCCTTTGATGTATTATTATCTGAGGGTATAAAAATACGCGTATGATGGTTTTGGGGGTGCGTAGGCGCCGGAAAACACATTTATCGTTTGTTGTGACCGAGGCAAATTGATACAATGTTAATTTCGAGATATCGGGAATCACGCTAAAGTTCCTGCCGGTATAACTATAAGAAAATATGACGACGTTATAAAAATCACTACTTTAAAAATATTTATACGCGTGTGTATTAAAAAGCCAAAACTTCATAACATTTAATAATAATAAGGTAAAAACATAAAAATTACTACAATTATTGTATATAAATGGCTACATACACTCACAGAATGGACGGAAGAAAGACATTTGGCTTCATTTTTATATCCCAACTTTTTTATATTTTGTATTAATATTTTATAGTATGTCAAAATTATATTGGAACGAAATTGTACAAGTAGTCATATAGTTTATAAATTGCCATATTTCAATAGAGTCATTGCACGCATAAATCACGTCCTTATTTTATACGGAACCACAGAAATCTAATCCGGCTCGATCGTATTGAAAGCCAAAGTACTTCGCGTGACAACCACCCATAAAATCCAACTATGACAGAATATATGCCCGACTCATGTATGCCCTTTCCAAGGTTTCGACTTTGTTACAACCCTATACAGCCTATACAAGTACCTCCACGTATCGTCATAATTCATTATTTTGTATTACAGGGTTGTCGACGAGAGAAATGATTTAGCGTCTTCTTTGTTTGTTTTTAAACTTTTTTTTATATTTATTGGTAGAGATTTAATTGTTTGTGTAAATCGTTTATCTTTTGTTATTAATTTGGTAAACTCGTGTCAGGGGATCGTGTTGAATTATATCTCTAGCTATTTAACGTACTAGATTTATCGGGCTTTAGTCTGAAAAGGTTTTATTTTATTAAAATTTAAATTCGCCTTACATCAGGAATTTACTTCTAGTATACACAGTTTTTTTTTTATATAAGTTAGATTAGGTTATGATTCATCATCATCAGCCTATGATAGTCCACTGCTGGACGTAGGCCTCTCCTATTAACTATGCGTACCTATAGACGCATTAGGAGGTAAATGTCCATAATCGCCACGCTGGGCAAGCAGATTGGCGATCGCAGTAATGTGTCCACTATGACGACGCTGCTGCCCATCATCAATCTTTAATCAAATATGGTCAGTGACACTTCAATCCCTTAGTCGACTCTTACGACACCCGCAGGAGGAGTTGGGGTGGTGACTAATGTATTCTTTCTGCCGTCACCACACGGCCAAACAAATGGGAGGTTATGATTGTATGGTAGAATTTGGGAGTACGCGTCGGGCTGTGGCCGAGGGTGGTCCGGACGAGGAACCTCTTAATGGGTCGAAACATGTCGAGCAATCATCAACTTAAAATATCGTCGTTGCGCTTTCCTAAACGTACATGTGCGTGGACATGACTTTTCAGTAGGCGAAAAAAACTGTTTTAGTACAAACACGTCTTATTATTTACGAAGTAAATATATCAGTAATTTGTAAAAAAAAGTGGTTTTCCAATGCTAAAAAAAAACAATTTAAAAAGAAACACGGTTTAGCCGTAGTTTAAATTTTTAGACTTTTTGTGCACATGTCAGGTATGGTTTGAGTCTACAAAATTGTGTATGTGCAAACTACACACATATAAGATTATACTTTATGCAATATAAAGGGTTTTGGAGCATATAAGTGCTCAGATGTTTTCGAAACAACTTTGTTAGTAGGTAGTTATTAATAGGTATTATATGAAATACATAAATTATTTATTTGAACGAAGGTGTTTATTTTAGAAAAAAGGCCAATTTAACATGTTATTATATATGTATAGGTACTAACAATCACCGTCTACCACTTCATACAAAAATCAAAAAATTGAGTATCATCTACGCTATAATTAGTTTATTTAATCTGTCATTACGTATCCTTATTTAATCATGATGCAAGTTATCATAGAAAGAGTGATAGTCTCGGTGCATATATTTCTTTAAGGACTGTAAGCTGTAAGCTTTTGTATGTTGACTTTTCCAATTTCCTGGGCATGTCATACATGGCAGACAGCTGGCCATTCGAGGCTCGTATTCTTTGAGGTAACGGCTGCCATTCTTCTGAATGACGTAATTTGTAAAATACTTCACCGTCTATATAAAGAAGCCCCCTGATGTCAGTAATTACTGGATCTCCAACTTTTTTACCAGGTCTGATTGACTCAAACTCGCACACTAATTCGTAGTTAAAAAAAACGTGTAGTCTAAATGATGTACGGGTTAGTCGGTCGAGCTTGTGCCATCAAGTTTATGTAATCGCTAGGAGCGTATATTGGTGGCTTGAAGAGGTTTTCGAAGGTGGAGTGAACGCTGTCCACCTGCATCATAGTAAATGACCTTTTTCTAGAATCCGTTGTTCTATTTCTAGACGTTTGCTTCTCGAAAACTTCAACAGAGCCGAAGACAATATTTTATTCCTGTTTTGATAGCAACATCCGTCTGAAATAATGATTACTTTTTTGAAACCCTGTTCTACTTTAGAACTCAAAAACTCAATAAGACAACTTGTAAACTGATTAGCTATTACGCCACCATCGCCTTCATGCCATACATACAAGTGAACTTCCTTGTCATTGTTTACATATAAAGTAAAGTTATGTAATTGCAGTTTTTGTTTATAATATATTTCAGAAACAGTCAACTTCGGTGCTAATAATATACTTTGGACATCCATGGTCAAAACCAATACCTCTGAAGAGCATAAAGATTGTGCTTCTTCTTTGGCACTATAGGCTTCCTCTTTCATTTTTTGGTGCTTTTCGAAAAGACTTTCATCCAGATTACCCTCTTTATAAGCAGTGCATGTATCACACTGGTCTTTGCGCGGCTTATAAATGGATATTTTTTCTGTTTTCAGTACTGAGCAAAACAGTTTTCTGTTTGCAAACTTTTTGCCATTTACAAGACACCAGTTCTTGTACTCTCTAAACATATGCAACTTGCTTCTGAACGTATCTTCTACATAAACTCTTTTGGAGCTGGCCCTACAACAGTGACTTTGGCAAAAGGGCTAACCACACTTTTGCTGTATCAGTTTTTCCTAAGATAGGAGCGGCGTCTTCAGAGGTAGCTACTCTATTCTTTTTTTGTTTTTTTGTTTGTCTGTTTTTGTTCATATTATGTGAGTAATCCGGTTCGAGAATATGTTAATATATTTGAGTCTCACGTTAATTATAATTCTAAAAGATGTTAAGATTTTTTCACTAAATCTTACTAACCTAAAGACTGAGAGTGACCCTTCATGACATTGTACTGAGGTTGCTTTAGGCATTTCCTCGCTGTATCGCAAACCTAAATCATAAAGATAAATTAGTAATAATGTATTGAATAAAATTATAAGTAAAGGTGCGTGCAGACCAAAAGAGCATTCGCTGTTCTATCCCCCCTACTCTACGAAATTCGATCGTTACGCGATACGTTATTCGTTGATTTCGTAGAGTGGGGGATAGATCAGCAAATGCTCTTTTGGTCTGCACGCACCTTAATAAATCTCGTGACCCTAATAATGTATCGAAATGATCACGTGGGTTTTCATTTCAATCTGTCATTCTTATACATTTATTACTTATTTCTTATTGTTTACGACTGAAGACTGACATTTTGGCTAGGCCTGCTTTGACTTATACGATATTTTAAATGACATTTAGATTAATATTTTTCTGTGAGGGGTATTTACTATACGTAGAATAACCATCCAATTTCCACGCATTAAATATCTTCGAGAATAACTCCCTCTAAATAAGACTTTTTATTCACCGCAAATAATATGGGGAACTTTCCCGATTCTCATTTATAACTCTTTTTATGGTTTTCGGAACGAGGGTAGAAAGAGGGTACTTAAGTGACATTGTCGACGGGAACGCAGATTATATTATATAAAATGTAAGTCTTAGATACACCACGTTGCATCATCATCATCATCATCATCATCATATCAGCCGAAAGACGTCCACTGCTGAACATAGGCCTCCCCCAAAGATTGCCACAACGACCGGTCCCGCGCCACCCGCATCCAGCGGACTCCTGCGACCTTCACCAGGTCATATTTTATGAATATTTATTAACTTAAAATCTTGATTTGGAAAACTTCCCTTTGTCGCAACAAATCGGCAGTATGCTCTAAAATAATATAAATACCTCACCGGTGACATCGGCATCGACCAACCGGTTGACTAATTAGCTATGTTATTAATCTTTGTATGACTTTCATTTTGTATTTGTACGGTAATGTTATAAATTACCGTTACAAGTTAAGCTCCAAAAATATGTATAATTGTATATTAAGACTGAAATGTTGAAGTTATAAGGATTCATTGGTGTCGATTTATCGTACCAGTAGCCGGGTGAATATCTGAGCGTTTCAACCGCCTAATTTTGGTGGCATCATTTTTGCCGAAGTTTCTATTCGTTACAATGTGCTACTCAGTTATTTGAAATAGGCACGGTGCCTTATACAAATGACGAAGTATTACATTGAGACGTTTAGTAACTTTGGCAAAAATTATGCCACCAAAATTAGGCGGTTGAAACGCTCAGATATTCACCCAGCCGTACCATAACCTGCCGCGGCATTATAAGCGCGCTCGCTCGCGCCAATATGCAAGTACGAGCGAGATGGATAGAAAGTAAATGCGCGTTAATAACGTAGCAGCAACTGGTACGGCTAGAGGCTTTACTAAAGTGACATGTTTCACAAGTATTTTGTAATCTGTGGCACCATGAAATTATGACCCAGTAATGAGCGAATTTGGACTATTGTTTCTATCCTTATTCTTACCATTTTTCGCTAATTTTATGGGCGTTTCGCAATTGTTTTTCTTTTCAAGCTTTTACGTCTTTCTTAGTGTCTCGTTTACGGGATTTTTATGTTGCAATTTTTTTCTCTAATGAGAATTATCGTGTAAAAAGAAAATCTCTTACTCCATAGTAACACAGTGACTATCCATAAAATTGTAGAATTAGATATTTTTTGATGTCATTCTTGGTATAGTAAAAATAAGTAAATTGTAAAAATATTTGAAGAGAAAATGAATATATTTAGTGAGTCCGTGAAGTGACGGCAGTAAGAATACATTTGTCACCACCCCAACTCCTCCCGCGGGTGTCGTAAGAGTCGACTAAGGGATTGAAGTGTCACTGACCATTATTTTATAAAAGATTGATGATGGCCAGCAGCGTCATCATAGTGGATACATTACTATTCTTAGTGGATACATTACATTACGCCTATCCGCGATTATGGGCATTTACATCCTAATGCGTCTATACGCATAGTTAATAGGGAGAGGCCTACGTCCAGCAGTGAAATATCATAGGCTGATGATGATGATGATGATGATGATGATGATTTAGTTTAGGCAGGGTCACTACCAACTAAGCTACGACTACGGAGGCTAACTAATAAAAAACAAACAAATAATCATAAATAAAATATTTGAGCCACTTTACAAAACAGCGCCATAATTTGAAACTAAACATAAATTTACCATAAATAAAACATTAATATGACTAACATATCGATATAATGTTCTATCAAAGAATTGTAACGATCAAAATTATGAATAAATTAATGCTATTGTTTATGTATCCGGTGTCATGTCGTAAACAACGTGTTTATGACATGTGTAAGAATACGAGTAATAATAGTAACGCATAAGAAAACATAGCTTACGTAGATAAAGAAGATTCGGAATTAGATTTCTCTAGCGTGGGGTGGCAGCCTTATCACACGAATCCCGTGAGAGATGCAAGAACTTTTGGATATATTGGTAGACGTAGTTGACAACTAGCAAGATATCCAGAAAAAATGAGATACCCACGGAAATCGGGTAATAATGTTGCTACCGAAGTCACGGCGGTTGAAATGCTTGAAAAAATGCTCAGATCAATTTAAATATTAGATATTATTATACCAAATAAAAATACCGAAGTTTACCAACGCGGGAAGTGGGATTTGAACCCACGTTGATTGACAAAAAAATATTCGTGTTCTGCACCGTCCTTGGATTTTTGCAGTTAATTTTGGTTTTTAAAGATATAAATAAAATTAAAAAACGTAACAATTCGATAGTGCGTTTGTAAATGCGAAATAATAATTTTAGCGTGACCTTTAGCTAAATATTCGCAAAAAAAATAATAAAATTTAATACAATAACCATATAATTATGTCGCACGCCCAGAACAATTAACAATCAACAAGGTACAAACAATCCTCACGCAAACCACGATATTTTTTCCTAAATTTTTTGAGTAAATCCCAATAAACCTAAATGCAAAAAATCTTAATCTAGAGTTATTTTGCATTTTTTGGTATTTTGTCAGTCACCCACTACAAAAAGCCAAAAAAAGTGTTATAAAACCTGGTAGGGTTGAATGGGTTAAAATGTAAAAAGTGACTAGTCTGTTAATAGCTGTGGCTGCGTGGGAGGTTGAACGATGATGGATCATTATTGCCCGCGACTGTGATGACCTATCATTTACATTGATGGCTTTATAGTGACAAAAAGTAAATTTGACGTGTTCAAGGTTCTTTAAAAAAAGAGATTGTTTTTTTTTTTTTGTGGGAACACTTATTATAATAATTCAAGGTCTTATTTTCTACCTACATCGTGAGGAAACCTGCATACATCCGCGAAAAAATTCAAAGGTGTATGTGAAGTTCCCAACCCGCTTAGGGCCAGCGTGGGGACTATAGCCCAATCCCTCTCATATATGAGAGGAGGCCTGAGCCCAGCAGTGGAGCATTGTATGGGCTAAACTATTATATATTATTATATATTTTCTACCTAAATAAATACAAAAATAATGCCCTTGCCGGGATTCCAACCCGAGACCTCCAGCTTCGTAGGCAGGGTCACTATCAACTAGGCTACGAAAGATGATGAACTTGAGATCGTTTGATCGATCGTTGATCTTTTTAATGGCATTGATTAAAAAATTACAAAAAAAAATCAAGTTGTTGTCAAACGCAAAATCTGCTTAAGACGCTGGCCAGAGTTATGTTACGGTTTGAAGAGTTTCCTTGAAATTTCAGACAGTCTCATAAATCCAAACTTCACTCTATCCTAATGTAATCCCGCCATTACGGCATTATAATGGTAATTTTACACTCAAAACATACATTAACTCAGCTTCATTTACTTGGCTATTTATCAAAAAATGCCATCACCATATAATTTTACCCCTGTAAATACATTCTATACAAAAAATACTCCTACGAAACCTCATTTCGGATTTTTATGCCGTCGCGATTGCAAACCTATCCTTTATACGTAAAGTCTACATTTGATACATATTTTTTTAGATATGAGGTTGTTGAAATTAATAGTATTTGCAATGAGAATGGTGAAGTGGCCATACATCATATAAAAGAGGTATATTTTACGGATGCCACTGAATATGGATGAAGGTGTACACTGTGTACTATTTTTAAAGGAAAAAAGTTGGATACGTGGGTAGTTTGAATCGTCGTTGACTTTTGTAGTTTGTTTGAAGTGTCATTAACCATTCTTTGATAGAAGGATGATGATGGGCGGCAGCGTCATCTTAGTGGACATATTATGCGATTGCCAATCCGCTTGCCCAGCATCGCAATTTTGGGCATTTATGGGTCAAACTCAAAATCATGTTTTGAGTCCCCTCGCCTGTTAAATAGTACGTTACATCAGAGGCCGGGAGCGTGCGAGCGAGGCCCAGATAGGTAACGAGCCCGGAATCCGTTTTCACGCTGAGGCATGTATATTGCTTTTCTCAAACATACAAAAAAATAATTACAGTGTTGTTGACATTAAAAAAAAGTTACTTTGCAGGCCTAGGCCTAAAAAGTGTTATGAAATTCCATTTCCATACCAGTGAGTTATGGATATACGGATACTTCCGAGTATATTTTAAGGAATGTAAAGACAATATTTCATTGCATGTTTGACAAAAATAATTGTTACTACTTAAACTGCTTCGAAATCCGTTTCCAAGCATAAAATAGATACCCAAGAGTCCCCTCGCCTGCTAAAACTTCTTTACCGTTAAAACGATGTGCCAAGCCCTGTTAGTAATACCGGTAACCGAAGTAGACTGGAAGAAATGGCTTTTAGTACCCATTCTGCCGGCGCATTGAGTTGTTAATGTGCTTTCAACAGATATGTGGAGTATGCGCAATTCTGCAGTTCTGAGAGTTTTACGATTGGTTTTAATAATGCACGAGTGTAAGTAGATATTTGAAATTGTACGAGTACTTGAATTGTTGAAAATAGTTAATATATTATAGGAGTAAGTGATAACGGTAATTATTCTTATAATATCTAAACATGATATATATAAAATAAAAAGTCTTGGAGAGCTAAGAGTGTACCGGCGGCGCTCAGCGCTTGATAAGTGTTTAATTATATGTATAGTTATTATATGTCTCACGAAAGCTTGAATTAAATAATAAACAATAAATAAATATCTTGTGACATCTTACACAAATCGACCTAGTCCCACGGCAAGCTCAATTAAGGCTTGTGATGTGGGTACCAGGCGACGATATATATAATAGATAGATACATACTCGTATAGATACTTAAATACCTATGTATTTAAGTATCTATAATAGTTCCTTGGTCATGGCTGTCTATACAGCCATGACCAAGGAACAAATATTTGTTACAAATAAATACACAAAGAATGCCCTCGCCGGTATACGAACCTAGAACCTCCAGCTTCGTAGGCAGGGTACCAACTAGGCTACGGAGGCTGACAAATTCACTTATTTATCCGTTTTTATGTTTTTTTTTGTTATTACTATAAATACAATATAATATATAGTGTTACGACATTCTGGGAATATACATTGTATAAAAGAAATATTGCTGATCTGTTTAAAAGTATTCTCAATATAAATATTCAGTATCGCATTCTAATTAAAAAAAAATGGGTGAACATTTTACTTGCAAAAAAACCTATGGAGAATTGGCTACTAAGAGAGACCAGCACCGAACAAAACATTTTTTTTCACGAATGACTTTTAGAATTATTTAATCAGAATGTGATACCTTCTAGATGGATTCTAAAACCGATAACTACTTTAGTCACAAGCTGTACGTAAAAAAGCACGTCGTAACGGAAATAATTCTCGTCACATATTTGCAACAAGTTAGTAAGGTTAAAGGTTAAATCCTCAACGAAAATTAACATCTGGCATTTAGCCGTAAATGTATATTTAGCACCCACGTTGTCACCTACTTTATGCCAGGTGCTACATTCAAGCATCTGCAATCTATTTAAGGAGATTTTTGTGACAAAAAAGAACAAAAAAAGTGTTGCTCTAAATACACTTTTGAGAATGAAGAAGGTGTAAAAAATGTGATGTACTGATCAGAGATCTAGGGAATAAATGAGTACAATGTGTGATAGTTATATTACGTATTTGTACAATAATAATTATTTTTGTTTAATATTATGATCCTTTATTTATTTCTGCAACTGGAACCACCTTCCAGGGTAGCACGCACCAAGCGCTGAATCGTGCAGCTTGGAGAGTGTTGGTGCAGGGCGCCTGCAGTCATCACGTCCCTCAGTCATGAGGCTACGACGAAGAAGAAGATTTATTTCTCTTTTTTTATAAAAATGTCTATAAAAATATTTTTTATTCATTTTTTATGTAATAAATTCTTTAATGCATTTTATTTTAATAAGATGTATTATTATACTGTTTTGAAAAAATAAGTCCACCTGAGTTTCTCACAGGTTCTTCTCAGGGACGGCGTAGGGTTTGAACCAGTAGTAGATTTTTTTCTCTCTCTTGATAATGTCAGACGATTCGAAAATGCTTGTTAATAAGCTTACTTGAATAAAGAATAGTTAGACTTTAACTTTATTATACGTAGTTAAGTATTCTAAAATGTTTGATTTACTGTGTGCAAATCTAATACGGGCGATAAATTTAAACCAGGCATAGGATTCAATCAGTGTAATCATGGATTAAAAGGTTTATTTTATGTTAAACTTAATTATGACCTCACAGAATTTTTTCAGATTTCTGGAGCAGCAATATAGGTAGGAACATTTGTTAATATTGATATGGCAGTTATGTCATCTGCTTTTGAAATTAGCTGTCAACGAGCGTTTAACTTGAATGTGTTGCTCTACATTGCGCGCCGAATTTGTATGGATTTTGTAGCTCTAATTTTAAGAAAAAGTAGTCTAAATGTATACTTACTATGTCTGATACTAATCCCCGTTAAAAGGTTGTGTATTACTCGCTCTTAAGTAATATAAGCTTTTGTTACATCGTCGACAACTTATCGTTGCTTATAATGTGAACAACACTGTATTCCAAAATAGTACGCGTCTGAAATTGGAATTCTGGTGCTTCATTGTTAGAATTCAAATTACGACAAGATAGTGTCTTGAGATGCAGCGTCGTTCATGATAACCGTCGTTATTATGCTTTTTCCGAAGGTTGACTGGTAGAGAATGCTTTTTAGCATTAAGTTCGCCTTTTGTACGATAATCTTGTACTTATTTGAAAAAAGGTTAAGTAAATAAAGCAAGACGGAAGTCTTTTTTCTGCCGAAGGATACAGGTATGTTATATAGCTGGTGTTATATTTACAATCATGTTTTACTGAAAATAGTAATTAATCTGCTCATAAAACTTCATAATTTCTTAACAAAATACCTACATGATTACAATTATGTTAAGATAAGTGGGCGTTTTCACATACCGTTGTTGAAATCACCTTGTTATTTAATTTGGTCAAGTGTAGGCTTATTCGACTCAGAATCACGAGCTCTTTCGATTTTGTTAGGAGAAAAAATATGTCCCATAGTAATTTTCATACAGTTTTCATTCCTTCTACCACCTTTGAACATCTATGAAAAAACGGTATCGTAATGGAAAAAACATTATGGGACCATTTTTTCCCCTATTAGAATCGAAAGAGCTCGTGATCCTGAGTACAACAAGCCCAAACTTGTCCGAATTAAATAAGAAGGTGATTGCAACAACGGTTTGTGAAAACGCCCAATTTCAACTAGTTTTGAAATGACAGTCATAAATATTTGAACAAGTCCAGTTTTTGGTACTAAAAAATTGTACAACGTTGATATTTTTGATTTAAATTTACCTAATTGAATTAATTTTAATGTTAGATGTCATGTACCACAAAAAGAAAAAAGGTACCGAAGTTTACCAACGCCAGAGGTGAGATTAGAGCCCACGTCCTCAGCTTTTGAGGCTAATGATGATTGAATTGTTCAACAAAAGAATTAATTTTTATATCCCTATGTGAAACATCAGTTTTCTGTAACAATGATCATACCACAATCTGGCACCTTAGATGGTACAGACTACAGCCATCAGCTTTGACATGCACATGTACCGATACGCTAATATCCGGTACATCAGCACCGGAAATCGATCAACACCGCTTGTCGCAAACCTTGGCATATTCGGTCCTCGTAAACGTCAGTTTGGTTATTGATTTGACATGCCTTTGACTTAAACCCTAGACATATTCGTTTAAGAATAAAAATATATTTATTTTTTGTGCTCTGAAGAACTGTTCGACATGATGCCATCGTCCACTTTTCATCATCGCACCGCTCGCCACCGACTGGGCGCTTATCCTCACACTTTGCAACCTAAATGGTCGCGCACCGTGCGGTTTCAGAGGAACTTCCTCCCGCGGACGGTCCGTCTGTGGAATGAGCTCCCTGCCGAGGTTTTCCCGTTGGACTACAGTATGGGGTTCTTCAAAAGAGGAGTGTACAAGTTCTTATTGGGTCGGCAAGGCGCATGTGACACCCCTGGGGGTTGCAGGCGCCCATGGGCTACGGTGACTGCTTTCCATCAGGCGGGCTGTATGCTTGTTTACTACTGACGTGATATAAAAAAAAATCACCAAATTAAAAATTTAAAAAACCGACTTCAACTGATTTCTCCAAGATCCCCGATTTGTTTCCATCATTGGTTTCCTAAATAGTATTTGATAATATTATCAAATTGGCCGTGTGGTGACGGCAGAAAGAATACCTACATTTGTCACCAACTCCTCCTGCGGGTGTCGTAAGAGTCGATTAAGGGATTGAAGTGTCACTGACCATATTTGATTAAAGATTGATGATGGGCAGCAGCGTCATCAACATCATAGTGGACACATTACTGCGATCGCCAATCCGCTTGCCCAGCGTGGCGATTATGGGCATTTACCTCCTAATGCGTCTATACGCATACTTAATAGGAGAGGCCTACGTCTAGCAGGGGACTATCATACACTGATGATGATGATGATGATGATGATGAATATTATCAAATACTACTTTCTGAATGCAAATTCTTGTAAATGAAAACATTTACCTATAACATTTGAAGAGATCCCTCGATTTCTCCTAGATCCCATCATCAGACCCCAACTTGGTGCCAACGGGACCATCTCGGGGTTATACACGTTCGATTACAAAAAAATTCAAATTGGTTCATTCTCGGAGATATCGGGTAACGTACATACGACAAAAAAAAATCTCGTCGAATTGAGAACCTCCTCCTTTTTTGAAGTCGGTTAAAAAATATAATAAACCTAAAAACTTGCATTATGACGTAATTACGCACTTTAAGAATACAAACTTGGTTTCATTACAAACTTCAAATCTTAAACCTTGAGTTCACATACATTTTTAGTTAAAATTATTGATATTTATTAGTATTAACGTAAAAACATATCTGCAAGCGTGTTCATGACATGTGTCAAAGACGGCAAATGCTATGGAAAGTCAGCCATATTATTTTTAGAATATAATTGTACAGTAGGTATACCTATACAGTGTGTAAAGGTTTCAGTAACGATGTCTTTTACACACTGTATAAATGGATGGAGCTGAGTGCACACGCACACTAGGATATAGTATTTAACTACCCATTGTACCATGGGTAAATTGGGTAATGATCCTTGTCACCCTTGACTGCTAGTAATGTACGCTTTCTATTGCATCACGTAACCTTCATCGTATGGAACTAGATTACTATGTAAGGAAACCCTTTCTATTAAATAAAGGTCATTCTACCACGAACCACTTTGAGTATCATTTCTGCTCCTGTAACGTCAGTCACTTCATAATTTAATTTAAATATAGGTATAAAGACATTGCGCGTAGAACCGATGGCCGTTGGGGCGAGAAGGTTCTCGAGTGGCGGCCATGAACTGGAAGGCGCAGCGTAGGTAGGCCCCTCATAAGGTGGACTGATGACCTGGCGAAGGCCGCAGGAGTCCGCTGGATGCGGGTGGCACAGGACCGGTCATTGTGGCAATCTTTGGGGGTTCAGCTGTGGACGTCGTTTGGCTGATATGATGATGATGATAGGTATAAAAAAAAAATCAGTCATATTAGTTAACTTTTTTTTTTTTGACTTTTAAACTCATTGGCTTTTACAACTTTGAATAGTATTTAGAAACAGAAATATCTTTGACCTCCAAATGTATATTTATATCAAGACAAAATTGGAAGTTCTATTTTTGTAAAGGATAAAAGGGTCCTTTTTCGGTAATGAAATTTAAGTATAGGTTAGTACTGGTATGCGTCCTTTTAGTTACACATACATGGTTTTATTGTTTTGTTGATAGTCATCATCATCAGCCTATGATAGTCCACTGCTGGACGTAGGCCTCTCCTATTAACTATGCGTATTAACGCATAAGGAGGTAACTGCCCATAATCGCCACGCTGGGCAAGCGGATTGGCGATTGCAGTAATGTGTCCACTATGATGACGCTGCTGCCCATCATCAATCTTTTATCAAATAGTGGTCAGTGACACTTCAATCCCTTAATCGACTCTTACGACACCCGCACGAGGAGTTGGGGTGGTGACAAATGTAGGTATTCTTACTGCCGTCACCACACGGCCACATGGCATTAAACTCGCAAATTTATCAAGTATCAAGCAATCACATTGTTTTTTTTAAACCTTAAAGTGACAAACATGGTTTAAGTAAATAATAAAGAATTGTTCAAAAGTGTGACTATAAGTCTTAAAATCAAGGAAATAAGATTTAAGAAAAAAAATTAGGTACTTTGTTTAACCAAAGTATTAAAACACCCGGTGGTTTAAATACCTATATCACCTATTTGTGCTATAATGCGAACTATAGTATAATTATGATTAAAGATGATAACTGCAACGATTGCCGCACTGCGTCAAAAGGCGAGACTAAGATTATTGGAGAAAAATTACACCGTTTCCGTGCGACGTTCCAATTTTACCAGCTTTATTAATTGCCACTTTTTGTTAGAATACTTGTGAAAAGGGTAGAAAAAATGTAATTTAAAATTAACACCCAATATAAATATGTGATTAAGCCTATTATAGCCCTTATAATAAGGGCTTGAAAAAGGCGTGTATTTTCTGTGAAGGAGTGCATGTTCTTGATTGACACTATAAAAATAGGATATTTGTGTTTAAATGCAGAATTATCTGCTAAAATTTAAAAATACTTTGTATTGTAGTCCAATTGAATATACCAAGTAGAAGTTTTATAAGTTGCGAAACTCGTAATTAAAATTTTACAAGCATTCTAATCATTCCATTCCAAACTCGTTGGATATACATGGCTTTTAAGGTATATGTTTTTGCCTTGTTTACTCAATTGTGAAATACAATATTCTTCATAACACTTTTTAATAAGTCGCATTATAACTTACTCTTAAATTTTCATGAAAATTCTCGGAAATTCCCGAGCACATTCGCGCAATTTTGAGAACGTTTTGCAACTTGTGCGTTGTTAGTTTTTCCAAAATACTTTACCTTTATATCCCATAGTGTAGTTGTTGCATAGTTGGGTGGTTTCACGGTTACAAAATAATCAACAAATAAAATGGTTCCAAATCATTAACACGATTATAAATGATGTCCAGGAATGACATAAATAACAGAAGAATGTTCGTCTCAGATCTCAATGAAGTTTAATGATCGCTCCTGTTAGAAAACAACGTTATCTGATCTTATCTGATCTTATATCTTGATATCGATGTCAGGGGTTTGTGTCACAGTGCATACTATCCTAGCTGTGCTGTAGGTAAAATTATAATATATTTCTATTGCGTGAGTAGGCCCCCTACAAGGTGGACTGATGACTTGGTGAAGGTCGCAGGAGTCTGCCGGATGTGGGTGGTACAGGTACAGGACCGGTCATTGTGACAATCTATGGGGGAGACTTCTCGGGCAATATTTGGGCTTT
>JALPQI010009191.1:0-55999 GCA_025490895.1 Thaumatotibia leucotreta
ACATTCTTCACTGTTAAATTAGTCAACTAAACAATACGCTTCCTGATGTCACTTCCCGTGACTCGTCTACACCTGTTTTGAATAAATCAACAGATTAGATGCACAACGCACAACGCTCTATAAATAAAAATGAATGTAGACACACGCAACAGTTTTATAAAATAGTAGGTTGTCTGTTTCTTTTAATCGTTGCAGCATTTTAAATAAATTAATAATTAAAAGTGTTTATCTAATTAGTGACACTTCAATCCATTCAGGAGGAGTTGGGGTAGATTAGGGTGGGAAGAGAATAGGGTGTTCATCGATAACAGTTATGTCGATGTTCAATTTAGTCAATCTCTCGTTCCTGACAGAAAAATATCGAGGTATAATAATTAGTTAATAGACTTTTAATTAATTATATATCAACTTATATCGAGCCGCTTGAAAACTTCCATTTCGTAAAATTTGAGAGAGACTGCTCCTAAGAGACAAAATGCTCGGCAGTTAGGAATATTCCGAAAATTCGCCGCTCAAGCTCGGAGGTCCTTCCTTCTAGCAGAATACTAGCATAATAATAGGGCACTAGATAAGTTTATCTAATGAAGTTTCACTTGTTATGCAGTATTTGCACTTTTGATACTTCAGTTTTTGAAATGAAATGTATGTTTCTTGATCCTATTAAATTCTTGTGGCCTACTTGGTATAGTGACCCCACTGAGGTATATAGCTAGAGCTTCTGGGTTCGAATTCCGGTGAGGACATTTGTTTTGTGTTTATGGCCTATAATTACAGTATGTGCCTATTATGTAGATATGTCAACGGGTAGTACGTAATTACGTATATATGTATCTCGATAGTATTTGTATTAAAACTACTATTATTATTTATTTTTAAAAAGTTAGTAGAAAAACCAATAGAACTCAGAATTAGGCCGTCACCTACTTCCCAACCGTCTAACTGCTATCACACGTCCGTTTAAAACCTGAATTATTTACCGTACCGCCTTATTCACGTTTGTATCGTGCTGGCTCATACTAAAACTGCCCGGTCAATACTGTAGGTACTGTAACGTTCTTCCACATTGTAAGAGGATTACGATCAACCATGAAATACCTTTATGTAACATTTATTTTACACCACGTAGGTTAGTTGCCTTGACCGTATTTTTTTCTTAGTTATTTCCTACTTTTGTTTAGATCAATGAATTGATTAATCTCTGACATCTAATATTTAAATTTAAATTATTATTAGATTGTCATGTACCAAATAAAAAATACGTATGGGTGGAATTTGAACCGACGTCCTCAACATTCGAGGCTAAACCACTCTGCCAGTCGGCCACTTCAGCCAGTCAAAAAATATTAATGAAAAATCAATTTGGTTTGGCCCACAAAATATGTAGATGAATATATTTGACCATAGTTATGCAGAAAGCGTCAAACTTCGATTTTTTGACAATACTGAAAGCAACCAAACTCCATATGTTAAAGCTTTACTAAAAAATAGTAGTTGGTCGCTTTCTGTCGCTGTCATTTAAAGATTCTATTATTTATAATATTTGATATTTGGATTATAAGTGGTAAGGTCCATAAGTACGTTATAAAATCCTCCGACGAAAAATTTATAAAATTGAGTGACTGCTCATGATATTTGACATTTTCCGCTTCCTTTAGGGGAATTATACTTGTATTTTGACGATGAAAAAACACGCATAATATTTCGTCGGCGGAAATCCAAAACTGACTACTCTTAGCAACCTCGTATGAAACTATTGCATCAGACCTGTGATACGAGCTTTATTTCAAGTAGGCATTTGTTATTTAGTGAGGTTTGCTTGTCAACCGTCAGACAATAAAAGTTGTCTGTGGATTTTGAAACAGAATAATTTATTTTTCATCACACTTGCTGTCTAAGCGCGCCATTGCTTGCATGCGTAGCGGGAGTAATAGAAAAGTGAAATTCCCTAGGGAGTAATAGAAGTGTTACTACGTCATAGAATAATATTTGGTCTTAAAACTTATTTTTTGTCCGCAAGTGTGATGAAAAACATTGTATGCATCACGGTCGGTAAGCGGAATACTAACTCGAGTCATTAAAAGCCCTCCGCCTACGGCGTCGGGCTTCTAACACTCTCGTTAGTAATTCCGTACTTACCTCTCTTGATGCACAATGTACTATTATTTAAGAAGACCATTTTATACTCCTCCTGCGGGTGCCGTAAGAGTCGACTAAGGGATTTAAGTGTCACTTACCATTATTTAATAAAATATTGTTGATGGGCAGCAGCGTCATCATAGTGGACACATTACTGCGATCACCAATCCGCTTGCCCAGCGTGGCGATTATGGGCATTTACCTCTTAATGCGTCTATACGCATACTTAATAGGAGAGGCCTACGTCCAGCAGTGGACTATCATAGGCTGATGATGATGATTAGGGGTCGGAACTATGGGTGCAAAACTGTAACAAAACTTTAAAATTGACATATATGGTAACACTTTAGCCAAGAAAAATACGAATATTATTGAACAATCTGTATCCAATTTTATTCCCTTTTATTCCCTATCTCGGAATCTTCAACTTATAATATGTGGGTGTTTAGATATGTATATTTTATGGATGTATGTGCTATGTCAAGTCTACTTGAGAGGTTTTGTTAAAGCACCATAGTTCCGACCCCTAATGATGATAATGATGATGATTTTATAGTCATCTGTGCGGCTAGATGTTAATACATGTCTATTATAAAATTCCAGGCACTCAGGGTCTAATATTCGTAGTGGACTGCGCGGACCGCGACCGCATCGACGAGGCGCGGCAGGAGCTGCACCGCATCATCAACGACCGCGAGATGCGGGACGCCATCATACTCATCTTCGCCAACAAGCAGGACTTGCCCGATGGTAAGCTTTAACCAATGTGCAATCTGAGGTCAACAGTAATAAAGGGTTATTCCCACCTGTTACCACCAGAGTACTTGGTGGTAACTACTGGGATTTTTTTCCCACTAGTTACCACTAAAATATTTGGTTAGTTACTAAAATTATTAGTTTGGTGGTAACAGTTGGGTATTTTAATTCCCAGTTGTTCCGAGTGGTAACAGGTGGGAAAAAAATCCCAGTTGTTACCACTGGTGTCAAGTTGGTGGTAACAGGTGGGAATAACCCGTAATAAATAAAAACCGGCCAAGTGCGAGTCGGACTCGCGCGCAGGGATCCGTACCATCATCAATTTATTATTAAAAAAACCGGCCAAGTGCGAGTCGGACTCGCGCGCAAAGGGTTCCGTACCATTATCAATTTATTATTAAAAAAATACAGTTAAATCAACCTACCTCAAAAACTATAGGAGATAATTTTGTCAAACCAAAAATCGTTGATAGAGTTTATTAATGTGCATAACATATATTTTTTTCAGAATTTTATATCGCGTAGTTTAAAAAATAGAGGGGGGGGGACACATTTTTCAGACTTTGAGACCTGATATCTCGAAAACGATTTGCTTAAATAAAAATGTGATGTATAAACCTTAATATCATTTTCAAAGACCTTTCTATTAATACCCCACACGCTTATGTATAACTAAAAAAAAAATTCTATCCCTCAGTTACATGTATGGAGGGCCCCCACCGCAATGGTTTTTTTTTACAATTTAGTATCACATTCCTGTAGCGATTCATACAACACATATCCTTACCAAATTTCGTTACTGTAGCATTTATAGTTTCCGAGTAAATTGGCTGTGACAGACGGACAGACGGACAGACGGACATGACGAATCTATAAGGGTTCCGTTTTTGCCATTTTGGCTACGGAACCCTAAAAAATACAGTTAAATCAACCTACCTCAAAAACTATAAAAGATTTAATCAAACCAAGAATCGTTGATAGAGTTTATTAATGTGCATAACATATATTTTCTTTAGAATTTTATATCGCGTAGTTTAAAAAATAGAGGGGGGACACATTTTTCAGACTTTGAGAGCTGATATCTCGAAAACGATTTGCTTAAATAAAAATGAGATTTATAAACCTTCATATCATTTTCAAACACCTTTCTATTAATACCCCACACGCTTATATACAACTAAAAAAAAATTCTATCCCTCAGTTACACCCCACCCCAATGGTTTTTTTTACAATTTAGTATCATAATCCTGTAGCGGTTCATACAACACATATCCTTACCAAAGTTCGTTACTGTAGCATTTATAGTTTCCGAGTAAATCGGCTGTGACAGACGGACAGACGGACATGACGAATCTATAAGGGTTCCGTTTTTGCCGTTTTGGCTACGGAACCCTAAAAATATACTTACTTACTTCGGTGCGAGTAAAGGGAAAGGTGTACAAAACCGCAATCCGCCCGGCTCTAACCTACGGCGCCGAATGCTGGGCCTTGAAGAAGGTCCATACCACAAAACTGCATACAACAGAGATGAAAATGTTGAGGTGGGCAGGTGTCACGCTACTCGATCGGGTGAGAAATGAGTATATCCGTGGCAGCTTTAAAATCCGGCACATAGAAGACAAGCTGTCCGAAAGGCGCTTGAAGTGGTATGGCCATGTAATGAGAAGGTCAGAAGACAATATGACTAGACAAGTCCTGAATATCAACACCGGTCCGAGAAAAACCCCCTATGACCTGGATGTCCGTTATTAACAACGACCTTAAGAAAGCCCAATTAGATGTCTCGACGACCCAGAACAGATATACCTGGCGAAGATTGACGAGGAGCGACCCCAAATGAAATGGGATAAGGCTAGGCAAGGAAGAAGATACTTACTTCAAAAAATTATCTAATAGCAGTTCAACAATGGTACTTAAAAGGCCATAGTCGGATTTTCATAGTAAGTCAGCCTTTAAATCAACCAGACTCTAGTATTTTTTTATGAGTACCTCTTATGGTGAAGAATATTTCTGCTGAGTATCAACGTCCTATCGGTGACAGTTTTTGACTTATGATTTTTTTTAGTTTTTTCTTTAATGTGTTGTATCTCAGGATGTATAAAAGCGAATTGCTTCAAATTTTGAAATAATGTTCTTTATTTAGATATGCATCGAATTTAAAAAAATGAATATCGATTGTCGTGTAAAAAAAAGAAAAAAAAAGACCAAAAATTTTTTCATATTTTTTTTTGTGTACCTATGAAGTAGTGACACCTCTATTTTCTTTTTCTAATTATAGACCATACATTGGCCTACTAGTTGCCTAAGTATCAAAATTTTCCAAGCGGTACTTCTTACCAAAAATCGGCAATATGTGTGGTCAAGTTCTGCATTCAATCGGTGTTTTTCAATGTAGTATACAAACTCTTCATTTATATTTGAGTTTTCTTATCAGGTTATCTTATTTAAGAGTAAATGCTAATGACAACTTAATGTCATCATGATGCAAGCTGTTTATTTCATTATTAATCGGTCGTTTATTATTTTAACTAGCGTAATTCGATATTATTTATGAGATATTCATTAAAAATAATATATTGCAGTTAAATATTATCGAGATACGCTAGTTGAAATGGTAAACGGCCGATTAATAATGAAATAAACAGCTTGCATCATGATGACATTAAGTTGTCATTAGCATTTACTCTTAAATAAGATAACCTGATAAGAAAACTCAAATATAAATGAAGAGTTTGTATACTACATTGAAAAACACCGATTGAATGCAGAACTTGACCACACATATTGCCGATTTTTGGTAAGAAGTACCGCTTGGAAAATTTTGATACTTAGGCAACTAGTAGGCCAATGTATGGTCTATAATAAGAAAAAGAAAATAGAGGTGTCACTACTTCATAGGTACACAAAAAAAAATATGAAAAATTTTTTGGTCTTTTTTTTTCTTTTTTTTATACGACAATCGATATTCATTTTTTTAAATTCGATGCATATCTAAATAAAGAACATTATTTCAAAATTTGAAGCAATTCACTTTTATACATCCTGAGATACAACACATTAAAGAAAAAACTAAAAAAAATCATAAGTCAAAAACTGTCACCGATAGGACGTTGATACTCAGCAGAAATATTCTTCACCATAAGAGGTACTCACAAAAAAATACTAGAGTCTGGTTGATTTAAAGGCTGACTTACTATGAAAATCCGACTATGGCCTTTCTGTATCAAAAATTAAAGAAATGAGCGTGTATCTCAGTGGCTCGCTAGGCGACTCGAGGAAGCGAGGGTGCGGCAGCAGCCGCGACTGGTTTAACTTCGTTACGCTCCGCTTCACCTCCAGTGCTGGGAGCCGCAACAACCAAGGCACAATCCCAGCGCCCACTATACCTATAAACTTCCTCCAAATTAGTAGTATGCTTCTCTACTCTTTTTGCAGCCTTCCACCAGTCTGTGTACATCCTGGTCTTGTAGTGAGGAATATATCCACACATGTATATATGTATGTACACATGTGGATATATTCCTTACTAGTCTTCTGTAAATTCTCCACACATTCGGAGCATTTTTGTTGCGGTCGACATCTTGTCATATACAATAACATAAGACCCTAAAAGCTGCTCCGCATCATCAACGACCACGAGACGCGGGACACTCATACTCATCTTCGCCAACAAACAGGACTTGCCCGATGGTAAGCCCACTTTAACCCCAATTAGGGTTGCCAAACGTGGTCGCTTACAATGGGCCTCATAAAAAGGGTCAAAGTCACCCAAAGGGCAATGGAGAGCGCTATGCTAGGAGTCTCTCTGCGAGACCGTCCGCAGTAGAACCAAAGTACCCGTAAGTAGCTCTTCGAATCGCTAAACTGAAGTGGCAGTGGGCGTGGTACAAACAGCAACACTCCTAACTGACCATTAAAGACAGAGCAGAGAGAAAATGAAAGAGATAAATATATTTATATTATGTAAACTTCAAATTAAATAATACACGGATGTTGATTGACGCAACTTGGTCGAATAATACAAATCGGGTTCCGAAATCTTATGAGACTGGTATCACGACTTCTGCCGAACTCTGCTGACCAATGGAGCGGGCCTTGCTACGGTTAACCAATGATCGCTCGCGGTTTCTTCAGAAGGTGACATTACCATGGTTACGTAATAACAAAAACGTTTAACCAATGATTGATGATTGATTTTCCGGAAGCTGACGTTACTATAGTTACGTTATATATAACATCCGCTTTAGTCCTGGAGATGTCAATCTAACTTCAGAGCCGGTAATTTGACTGCTAAGCTGCTATGTAGAAATTTTCGTTCATTTTCCTTTCAACGGCTGTCACTGTCAGATATTTTTTCAAAGTTAGAATTTCAGCCAGAAACTATCAAGTCTCTATTAAACATTTGTATGGCTACTGACAGATTAAAGGTCGACTGTCCTATAAAGGTAGACTGTCCAACGTCTATCTACCCTATTGCCACAAAGGTTACATAAGTATTCAACTAACGTCAACTAAGAGATGTGACGAATGATAATAAAGACAGCAATAGCATTTGTCTCTGTCAATGGAAAAAATAATTTAAAATTGCCCGATAACATGGCTATTTGTAAAAATATCTTGACTTGAAAAAATACCTCGCCTATTAATGTTAGATAAATCATGGCAAGCCGTGTGGTGACGGCAATAAGAATACAATTTGTCACCACCCCAACTCCTCCTGCGGGTGTCGTAAGAGTCGACTAAGGGATTGAAGTGTCACTGACCATTATTTGATCAAAGATTGATGATGGGCAGCAGCGTCATCACAGTGGACACATTACTGCGATAGCCAATCCGCTTGCCCAGCGTGGCGATTATGGGCATTTACCTCCTAATGCGTCTATACGCGTAGTTAATAGGAGAGGCCTACGTCCAGCAGTGGACTATCATAGGCTGATGATGAAATCATGGCATCCGATTTGAAGAAAACATACTTTTTTTTATATGGTTTTTATTTTTTGTTACATTAATGAATAAATTCTTGTTGACCTCGTAAAAACATTAATAAATTACTAAACGGTTTTAGACAAATCTATGAAGAACTGTCGTTATCCAGTTTCCACTAGGAACAACGACATCTAGCGTTTAATAATGGCTGATAGCTAATTCTTAATTTTCGTAGACGAAGGAATCTTTATTATTATGTCAACTAGTTTTCAAATACTGAAATTTTGACGCAACAAAGATGACATATCATCGGGGACCATCGGAAATGTCGCGATCGTGCCTACTAACGAAAAATACCGAACCCATAATATTACACGACCAAATTGCATCCTTTGCCAAGTGGCTCAACATTCCTATGTAACTGACATGTGATTCTCTTTCATGCAATATTTCCAATTTCTGAAGTGTATACCTAGCTGTGTTGCTGTTTGTACATTGCGCGTAGAACCGATGGCAGTTGGGGTGGGAAGGTTCGCGAGTAGTGGCCACGTACTGGAAGGCGCAGCGTGGGTAGGCCCCCCACAAGGTGGACTGATGACCTGGTGAAGGTCGCTGGAGTCCGCTGGATGCGGGTGGCACAGGACCGGTCATTGTGGCAATCTTGGAGTAGGCCTATGTTCAGCAGTGGACGTCTTTCGGCTGACATGATGATGATGAGGGTTGCCATATCGTCGCGGATACTTCAATACCGTAACTACCAAAGCAGATAAGAGTTCAAATAGCAAACAATTGACACTCAAATTGATCCTAATTGAATTTGTTAGTTACGCTACGAGGTATTGCACTATCCTCGACGATATGGTAAAATTAAGTATCCCGTCAAGAATCAGGACATCACCCTAAAAATCCGAACATTTTTTGTAACAGAGATTTAGAACGGCTACCGCAAGATAAAGGAAATTGATTCACGTACCATTTCAGACTTTGTTACAGTGGCAATTAATATGAAACTCGCTAGGAAAGTAGGAACCTTTATTCCTGTCACTATGACAAAATAGGAAATGGTACATAAAAATTAGATTCCTTGACTATACATTTTACCATTTCCTTTACGCTTTCTCGTCACCTAGTATGTGATACACATTTATTCTTTTACTTGTGGACATTTTGAAATAAATGTATCAACAAACACAAGAGGCGATGTCTAAAAATCCGAACACTTGTCAAATCCGGCCGCAGTTCGTTTAAAGGATCAATTAATTCTTACTCTATTGAGACTTAATATGTGTATTGAAACGCCACGCGCGACATGTTTCGGAGAGAGTAGGTCTCCATTATCAAACACACCAGTGCATAGTAACTCAGAGCACGTGAGTTTAACCGTTTAATTATATTTATAGACAAGCACTGTACTCTTCACAACTTTCCATAGATAGCCAAGTCAAACAGCTTACATTACTAAACGGGTGATAAGAATACATGCATAAGTAGTTAAAGAGAGGCTTCATTAATTTTGGTTGAACCATGCCGTTGAAACTCCTCCACATTATCAATCAGCCCAGACAGCGTGGTTACCGCGTCGGCCAACGGAAGAACAGCGCTAGCTGTGACCCTTTTGTGGCAAACTGGTGTTGTGTGCTTATTTGTTGTCTCTGTCTACTGTTCTTGTCATAAATAAATTTTATTTCTTTTATTCCAGCGATGAAGCCCCACGAGATCCAAGAGAAGCTCGGGCTGACGCGTATCCGCGACCGCAACTGGTACGTGCAGCCGTCGTGCGCCACCACCGGCGACGGGCTCTACGAGGGGCTGACGTGGCTCACCAGCAACCACAAGTTATGAGCGCAGGAGTAGGCGGCTCAACGCTGCCTAGGTACGACACGGTTAGTACTACAACAAATAATATTTACGACATTATATGTACTGAGCACGATGATACAATTGGTGCCGTGACCAGGATGTGATCTTTCGCTCTGTTCCTTGACTATATTATGTAATATAGATACGTACACTACAGTTTGATTAGGAGTTACATTTTGCGGCTCTATGAGGGGCTGACATGGTTCACCAGTAACCACAAGTTATGAGCGCAGGAGTAGGCGGCTTAACGCAGTCTAGGTACGACACGGTAAGAACTACAGTATGATAGATACAAATGATATGTACTTAGCAAGGTGCTACAATTGGTGCCGTGACCAGGGTTTGAATATTTTGGCCCTTGTCCTTGATTATACTATGGATACGTACTCTTGAAAATTTGATAATATTTTGGGGCTCTACAATTAGTACCGTGACCAGGATTTCGACTTGCTCTTTTCCTTGACGATACTATGGAATATGGATACTTACACTGTACAAGTGTACAACTTGATTAGGAGTTACATTTTGGGGCTCTACGAGGGGCTCACGTCTCACCAACAACCACAAGTTATGAGCGCAGGAGTAGGCGGCTCGACGCTGCCTAGGAACGACACGGTAAGTACTACAACACGACTGAATAGATGAAATGAGCACGGTGCTACAATTGATGCCGTGACCAGGATTTGAACGTTTTTTCTTTGCCCGTGACGGTACTAAGGGAACTTACCGGGGCTCGAAGAGGTCAATTCATCTCAGCAATCAAGTTTTAATCGAACCTGGGCGGCATCGAACTTCTTTGGTTCTTTCTTTCAAATTTGAAATTGAAAAAAAGTATGAATACTGTATATGCTTAAAAACCTGTAATAATGTGAAGGCATTTTGCTTCACATGTGATATTTTGCTTCACATATGACCACGGAGGGCTCTCCGTTTCCATACATGGAGCAATTAAAGGAAACTGTAGAAGTTGAAACGTATAGAGAGCTGAAGGAAAAGGCAGAGAATAGAGTAGAATGGAAATTACTCCACCGACAAGAGCCAAGCTCTTAAATAAATGATGATGATTAGGGTTAGGATTTTGGTGGCATTTATAGAACATAGAACAGTGGAGTCGATATTACAAACATTTTTAACTTGAATAAATGATTAACTTATAAAATAATATCGAAATAGTGTTCATTTCAAAATAGATTTATCAAGGAATTTAAATAAATAACATGAATTTTATTTTTGAGAAACTTGAAAAATATAAATTTTCAACTTAAAATGTTGGTATTATGAGAAAATTTATTTATTTAATTTTTAAGGTTCTAGTTCTCTTGAAGGCCGTAACTATTATATAATAATCATAAGCTATATTACAAAGAATGATTGAACTTCAATTCATAGGCAGTCAAATATTAAAGATGAAATTATTTAATACTTAAAGTTGGCGAAACCCTGTTTAAAAGAATATATTTATTTATTATTTCTGATTAATTTATTATTCAATCAATCATAAAAAAAATAAACAACGACTCCACTGTTCCCTGTCCACCCAATGCCACCAAAATTCCTAACCCTAATGATGATGATATGATATTTTAGCGGTTAATATATACAATGTCTAATATGTACTTTTTTGTGTTTCAGGTGAAGATTTCGATGCCATTTAATTTAAGTATTGCTGCGCCCGTGCCGTCGAATCTTGTAATTTCCTGTGAACCGGTCGGCCATCGCCGGCCACCATACTAAGAACACTCAGTGAACGTGTGAACTAAATGCAAGACTGTCCTTACAACAAAACAACAAGGACTCAATTATTAGATAGTTAGTAAACGTGAACGAGATTCACGCAAATGAGAAATCAATTATTCCATTATTTAATTAAAAATTAGAGGTTTGTTGTATCGATTGATTTATTTTTTTGTATGTTTATTTAAAAGATGATTACTTAGAGTAAAGATTTTTTTTATTATATTAATTTAATGTGTACCTCCAATTTTGTATGATAGTATGGTAGAAATTCGAAGTTCTTAATGCATTGTAATAGTAATCAATTGAATGATGTGGAAGAGATCGCAATATGTGTATTACTTAAGTAATAGCTATCACGCCTGCGCAATGAAGCTCTAGATGTTTTTGTATCTTGACTGTTGCATATCCTTTACAATATTATTTTCCCATACAATTATATTTACTGCAGCTCATATTTGACATTGACAATTTTTTTGTAAATATTAATATTCTAGATTCTTACCCCCTTATTCATAAACGTCTGCTAACAAGCCGCTAATAATCGTTTGTCCCTTTTGCTCTTATGGACACATTGTTAAGACCGAAAGGGACAAACAATTATTAGCGGCTTGTTAAGTTAGCAGACGTTTATGAATAAGGGGGTTACAATTCAACTAAGATGTTACAATTTACTCCGTGGGAATATTTTAAAATAAACTTTTGAAACATTCAAAAATTATAAATTGGAGGTAGTTTATAAATGTAGGAGTGAATTATCAAATGGCCTTATTTTATTTGAAACACTCAACTATATCAATTATGTAATATATCCCATTTAATATACACCCAAAACGGTCAAGGTACGAACACAAAATTGTTGTAAATCAATGTACATATTGATGTTTTACACAATGTATGTACATAACGAAGATTATCTTATTATCATTCTTTACTTTGATGTTAATGTATTTTGTATGCAAAGTTGTAATATCCAACCCTTAGTGTAAGAATTATAAATAAATTTCTTGGAGATGACAACCAAGCAACGCATTTTCGTGTAAAGGCCGAGCCACACCGAAAGCGTGTTCACCCGCATCCAGTGTGGCTTGAGCTTAAAGGTAGACTAGGCTGGTCCATACAAAGTAAGATGTACATAATGCCCTATAAAATTAATGTAAACTCGTAAGCAATAACGAAATTTAAAAGTTACTAAGTTATACTAATCATGTTGTCTGCTTGAGTTTTGTTTATAATTTTTATATTTGCCATACGTGAGAATTCTCGTGGCACAAATACATCAGTGATAGAAGATATACTATGACCAACCAGCTTGTCAGAAAAAGACGGACAATTCAATAGAAATATTTGAAGAATAATGCTGGTTGATCATAGTACATTTTGCAGGTGAATTGTCACAAAATAGGCACGATATTCATTATTATATATAAGTGTTGTTTCTTTATTAATAATTGCACCTGTAATCTGGCTCGTCAATTTCGATTAATTAATTTAAAATATGTTGTAATGTTTTTAACAGTGTTTGTTATTAACTTTTTCAGTGTTAACATTAATGGTACCGTGAATTCTCACGTATTATCGAGTATTTTCTTTAGTTGTAACGCGACGATGTATTATGCTTGTAGCTTTCAATGTATCGAGGAGTTGTGTAATGTCGGGACCATCTGCTGTCGAGATGTGGCAAGTCTTTCCATAGACATATTTTTTTATTTGTTTTTTCTTCTTGCCTTATGTTATAATTAAACACCAATTTATCTTTTGTGTCACACGCAATTACAATACTACTATTAAAGTGCTGCGTGCTGAATATTCATTGTGACATATCGATTTTTAAACACGCCCTGGCAGTTATGATTGTAGTATTGTAAGTTAGTATTCTGTTTTGAAAAGTTAAGGACATGAGAGCATTATATACCCACAATTTAGGTATACGTAGGTAGACAATAGTAATTTATGATATAGTTGTTGAAATTGGACTTTATCTGCAATATTGTCGTTGATCTTTAAAGAAAAAGCCAACATTTCAACACGAATATCATACAATATTTTACAATGCATTATACGAGGAAAATACAATATCGGCAGCGCCATCCAGGTCACGCATAGATGTCATATGAGATTTGATTTTTGAACGCGTGCAGAAAAAAACACGTTATGTCCATTAGTTAACTCTTGAAATTGAGACATTCTCAGCGTATACATTGTTAAATAAATTAGCAATCACGATGTTACAATAGGTGCCGTGACCAGGATCTAAACTACCGATATTGAAGTATGTCTTCTTAAAAGGGCGTTGTAAATTTAAAATCAAAGAAATATTGTGCCTGAATTGCGGAGATCTGGATGAAAAAACATCGAACACCCTTACTTGTGATTTGTGTGTTTCCATAGTCCTTAACTTGATAACAGGATGTATATATTTTCTTTACCATTTTCGTGTGTTATTGTTACATTCTATTCAGTTTTATGTGATACGATAATGTGAGCCAGTTTCCTGTATATCTGTTAATACTCTCAAATAGTATGACATGACAATATTTAACTTCGCTTACTTTAGATTATTGCGGCCAAAATTTGGGTAATGTGCACGTTGTTCCTAGAAAATAGTCTGCCACTGGTTACTGGTTTAGATGTTATAGATCAGATACATTGTACTGTAGAGTATAAAGGTTTTGACATACAGGAACTTGCAATTTTCATTACATTGCAGCATTTGATCGATAGATTGAATTCATTGCATGTCTATACAGAGAGTTGTAAATCATAGTGCCCTGATAAGTGTATAAAGGTGTTGATCACACTCGTCATTGATAAATTATGATCTTAAAGTACCATGTTTTAATGTGAGTCTAAACTTATCGAACCGTTTTACTGTATAGTCGTCTATGTTCAAAAATATTGACCATACATACTAAAGCCCTGGCAATAGAAGTTTGATCAGATATTTGTGAGCACTATCTCATATACAAATGATTACATAATATGTAGACATAAACTTTCACGATTAGCACTCATATATTTTAAAGACAAACGGGTCTTAATCGCGTAAACTTACGTTTAATTTTATCCTGACGTTTCAGGCATGACGTTACACCCGTGGTCGCAGATAAAATCGTCGGCTGACAACCAAAACTCACTATAAAAACTGTCACTACTCTTCGCAACCTCTTATCTCAGTATTGAATCAGAACTTAGATACGATCTCTATTCCAAGTAGGTATTTGTTACTTAGTGAGTTTTGGTTGTCAACCGACGAAATTAAACATTAGTTTACGCGATTAAGACCCGTTTGTCGTTTAATATAATATATCGAATTGTTACATTGTGTGATTTGAGTACTATGAATTGTTATTTATTTAGTATCACAACATAAGCAACTATAGTAGCAATATGATGAAAATTGTATGCAAGTTCTGATGTGTCTAAATTGGGCTTAAGAGTTTATGCATTGTTAAAGTCAAAGGAATAACTGTTTCATTCCCTATACACTAAAATCCTGTTTATTGGAATCTTATTTCGATAATATAAAATCAAAGGCTTGTTGAATGTATGTAATTTAAATAAGTTTACCTTGTGTACAAGTCGATTGATAAAAGTTGTCACGAATGTATGGAGCAATTGTCAGAAAGTAGATAAGTATATTTTGTCCCAATTCGTCTTATAGAAATACTGATAAGATGGATAGCGACAATAAGTACTTATCGATTTGCTAAGTTAAGAAATGTTTAAGTACAAGGGCGGTAGAGTATAATCCTTTGACTTTAACATTCTTAGAACTCTATAAAAATGATTATAGGTCACCTATCTCGTTAACATACACAAAAGATTCGCTTTAAACAAAAGTGCAATTAAATTAGTAATTGTATGCACTTGTGATGTATAAATTGAGTTTAATAAAATTATTTAGTTGAAATTTTAAACCGAGCATTGGTGCGTTATACTGAGGCGAAGTGTGGCGATACAGTCTGCTGTATAATATTGTAGAAAGTTATTCAATATAAATTCACACTTGATTTTTTGTTTTATTATGTTACTGTCCTGAAACACATTGCAATATTGAGATTTTTCTAGAAGGATGGAGACCATTTCCAGGCATCTAATAGGCTTTTCCATAAAAATCTAATAAATTGCAAATTGTTACAAGACAGTTGTCCTAACTTTTTTTGTAACAGGTATTTTTATATGATCTACTCCTCAGAATCGTGAGCTCTTTCGATCCTAATTCCCAAACTTTACATATATTTTTCGAAGTTTCGATTCCGTTACCGCCGTATAAAATATATGAATGAATGGCCACTGAACGAAAAAAAACCTAGGCCTAAAAATGTTATCCTATCAAGATTGAAGGAGCTCGCAATTCTGAGTGGAATTCATATCAAAAGTTCCAAATCCAAAAAAGCGGGGTCGTAGGCAACTTTAAAAAAAAATGGCCCAGTGTCATCTTTGAAATTAAACGCCTTCCCCCTCGCACCAAAATGTGACGTACCCAGTATCTATACTATGAACAATGAAAATAATCCTTACCTGCCAGCAAGACTGTTACTTTGACACCATATTCTATGACCATTTTTGTAGCAACCTCTTAAGTATCTAGTCTCTGAGATCTGTCGTTAGGTAACTGTCTAGCTGTCAGATAATAAATTGTGTTCGTCGGATTTGGAGTATAAATTAATTACGTCCTTTTAAAATATAAATATTTTAACAACTTTTGTGTCTGCTGTCGTGGTAGGCATGGCAACACACGACCACTTCAGTGGTTCTTGACGTTTAAAGGATAAAAAAACTAACTATAAATTTGAAAGTTTCAATTTGAAAGAACTTGATATAAAGTCGTAGGTATGTGGGGCACGAAATGTTCTGAATCCATATGAAGTACTTAATTGGCGGCGAAAACGTTAAGGGTCAACCCAAAGAGAATAAAATCACTACGTTTTATGTCAACCCTTAAGCAGGCATAGGTGATATACTTAGCACATGCGGCACTTAAAAATGTAATTCTATTTTCAACAAGTAAGACTGACATTTGATTGTCATATTTGATTTGTCAGCCTGCTTAAGGCACTGGTCTCACCGCGAGCTACTAAGCTATGAACTATCGGCTATAAACACGAACAAAAGATACGCACTCCCGTGTAAATAAAAGAGACACGGCGATACTCGCCCGGCGGTGATAGCTGATAGCTGGGCGAGTATCGCCGTGTCTCTTTTATTTACACGGGATTGCGTATCTTTTGTTCGTGTATTTAAGGCACTGGTCTCACCGCGAGCTACTAAGCTATGAACTGTCCGCTATAAACACGAATAAAAGATACGCAATCCCGTGTAAATAAAAGAGACGCGGCGATACTCGCCCAGCTATCAGCTATCACCGCCGGGCGAGTATCGCCGTGTCTCTTTTATTTACACGGGAGTGCGTATTTTTTATTCGTGTTTATAGCCGATAGTTCATAGCTTAGTAGCTCGCGGTGAGACTAGTGCCTTAATGTACGACGTACTATATTTTTTTTGAAATTACACCTAGAGCGTATGACATAGGGCTTAAATTTCAAAATATTTGGCATAGAGCAGAGTCCCCGTTGAATTATCTGGGATTTTACAGATAATTCTTGTGGGTTGTATCATGTTTTCTTTCTTTGCCCAGGGAGCAAAATTTTCTCCGCGCAAAGAGTACAAAAAATCGTATAATATACGGCCAAGTATTACGTAAACTTAAATACGACAAAATGAAACTCAAAAACATTATTTAGTTATGTAATTAGTTCGTATAAAATCCATCCAATGTACATAGCGGCTGCTATTCCCGCATTCTTTAAACTTTGTCGTATCTTCACCAATTTCAGTCTTATTTTATCACATATCTTATATCGCTGTAGGTCTAAACGACATCGGTTTAAGACCTTTTTCAGATTATTTTTGGCTACTATATGTGTCATGTTCTCTCAACTTGATTGAATTTCGATTGGTCCATGGTCACTTATATCTTACGATTCAAGAACTAAATCAAGTTTTAGTGATGTCTTTCTCCCAGGTTTAAGTCATTAAAAGATAAATAAAAATTTCAACGTTTCAATTTGATTTTAAATAACAAATTCTCTGCCTTTTAAATAATTATTATCTTAGGTAACTTACATTTATTAATTTTGAAATTATTTCCCAATTCGTCGTGTCTAGAAGTAAATTCTCAAATTCTAATTTCCTCGTAGTTGCAGTCGCTCATTCCCATATTTGTGTAACTTTCGGTATTCAGAGCGATATTCTCAAATCCCGATTTCTCAAATTTCCCGTCTCATTCTTCTCACATAAAAAACGTAGGTCTAAATGATAGTCAATTGTTTATACACTGTTTCTCAACTCCTAATTCCCCCGTTCAAGTTTTATTTCTATCTTGTTCAAACGATGTTCAGCTATTAGTGTTCGATGTGACATTGCTGGTAGCTGAAGATTCTGCGGTGACGTCATCAGGTCTTGGTGGAAGGATGATCTGCAGTTCCTCCTTTAGTTGAATCTCGTCTTCGGTTGAGTCTTCAGGTATGTTGCCCTCTAGTACTTCGTTCACGGAGTCGGTACTGTGGATAAGAGGTTTTGTTAGTTGAAAGGACAGTAGAGAAATGTCATAGACTAATGTGAAATGCCGTGTACTTAACGGGATTCACTAGAAAATATCTGAGCAAATATTTGAACAAGAAACGCTGCTTTGTGCTTTTTAATCCAAAATGTGACTGCCAAAATCAAAGTCGTTGAGGGTAACCCGGATAATCCACAAGGTTTTAACATCAGTTATCAATTTTTTTGTGTGTTTAAATTAATTCATTAAACTTTATTAATTCATTAAGTTTCCGTAAGTCTAGCCTAGCTCTACAGGGAGAAATGTGGACGTTTAAATCGACTTAATTAATATAAGAATATACAAAATAATTGTCACCTTTATGTTAAATTTACCAAAGCTGGCACGAATGGACCTAGTAAGTGACAAAGTATCTATATGTGCATGACAAAATTACAGTAGATAGTTAAAGGTTGGTAGCAGGGCCACTTACACACGATGGGAAGCTTTGGTGAATTTACCTGTAGTCTTGTTGGATTAACTCTTGAGCTGTGTTGTTGTGATTGGTAAATTATAGAAAACACCAATTACAAGCGATGTCCGCTGGCCAAACATTTTAGTCTTCAACTCTACATTATAGCAACTGGAAACGCAAGTCACCCGAATACGCGATGTTGTGCAAGAATCGCGAGATACACACGATCTCTAGGTCTCGAGTATAGTACTTGAACGTTTAGTATAATTCCTCTAAATGAGGGTTTTCTGAAATGACACTAACCAGCAGGCAGCACTGAGGCGTCAGGTCCAGAAACTTGCCTAAATTCTCAGAGCGCCTATTAGTTTCGTGTTTAAATGTTTTGTACGAGTTCATAAAATGATATAAAAAATAAAAGTACCTTCTAGTTAGTTTTTCTTTTGGGCTAGATAATTGTGTTTCTTAGCGGGACCTTACGGTTAAGTGGCGCCAACTAGTAGCATACGTTTTCGAGAAAACCCTCATTCAGTCGCGACGGAGGTTTTTTGTATCAGGTTTGTAAAAGGCACAGAATAGCGTACTTACTCCCGCTGGTCCCCCGCTCTGACGGCTTGCACGGACGTGTATAGTCTCGCGCGGGCTCCGTGTAGTCGCATGCCGACTGGCACGTCTTCTGCGCCGGACCTTATTTCTGGTAACGGGTGGAGTATCACGCCGTTTTCTGTAACATTAGAGATAAACAATCTTAATCCATCTGTCTTCCTTTTCAGAAAAAAATGTGCCAAATTTCGAAGGGGACGAGACTCAAAATATTGATGTACCAATTACTATAATCGGTGGTAAGCCATGCTGATAGAAGTGATGTGCGGGGTCGATGTGTATCATCATCATCATCACCATCATCAGCCAATTGACGTCCACTGCTGGACATAGGCCTCCCCCAGAGAGTTCCACAAAGATCGGTCGTGAGCTGTCCGCATCCATTGGACACCCGCAACCTTTACCAGGTCGTCGCCCGAAGAATCGCCAGGTTGAAGTGGCAGTGGGCTGACCATATTGCCCGGAGGACCGATGACCGGTGGGGTCGGCGTGTTCTCGAGTGGCGACCACGCACTGGACGGCGCAGCGTGGGAAGGCCCCCCACAAGATGGATGTGTATGCATGATAATATTATTTTAATCAATTTAAGGGCTTATGGGTAAGTACTGCAGTGTTATTCACTAAGGAAACCGCCTTGCTGTCAGCGCTGTGTCAGCGCTGCGGCAGCGTCGAGCCTAAAAATGGTATTCACTAATGTACTTTAAACGACATTAGTGCTCGGCGACGAATGCGGCGTGAGGTGGAACTACACTGCGTCGAGAGTTTGACGTTTAATGTACGAAATTCGTATTCTCTAACGAAATACAGCGACGAACTCGCCCACAACCTCGCTCACAGCTAGGGATTGCAATCCAGCAGTGTTTTCAATCCAGCTGGATTTTTGCTGGATCGGCGTCATTCCAGCTGGATCCAGTCCAGCGCGGATCCAGCAGGAAGGAAAAATACCAAAAAAAAAACGTATTTTTGCAATAAAACAGGTTAATTATTAATAATAATATTCAATGTTATGAAAGGGAAGACAATAACGCGTAATTTTTTGCGAATTATATACCTAAAAAAACTTCAAAAATAAAATAATAAAGTAATTAAAAGACACGATTGCCGTTTTAAGCTAATTGAGAAGTGACAAATTATTCCTTTTTCAGCTTAATGCTTGTGAGCGTATCTACATATAGGCGCTTGTCTTATTACTATAATATTTTCTTTCGATTGAAGTCGGGGAACTTTTTGTTTTATTTTTTAATTATTTTATTTATTTGAAACGTTTTAGTGTACCCCTTAGTTTAAAATTGGATAGAATTTCAAAAACCGACTCCGCAGAGGGCTGAAACTTCGCTCCGGGGACGACCCGTCATATCATTTGAAAAATCGCTCTACCTTAGCCCCGTCACCTCACTTGAAGTTTCAAACTAATTAAATGTCTCAAAAATAAAAGCAGTTTTGGCCAAGATGAGTTGCCAGTACCACCCTATTTAGTAAGAAAATGCGCTGAAGAGTTAACCCCTCCTATGACACTTCTCATTAACCAGTCTTTTACAGAAGGAACAGTCCCAGATCTCCTTAAAATGTCCGTTATTAAACATGTAGGCCCTTCCCTTCTAAATTTTTTTTCTAAATTTTTGAAATCGATATGTCGAACCGATTTTTTTTGTGAAAAGTTTAAAATATGTATTTAACGATTCTCAAAACGGTTTCCGAAAAGGTCGCTCAACATCGTCAGCAGTTTTCAAGTACACAAACGAAGTTTTAAACACAATATATGACAGAAAATATGCTATTGGTATGTTGCTAGTTGCTAGGTACGAGCAAATCTTATGATTGTGTTTTATATGATATTTTATTGCAAAAAATATTTGGAATAGGTATTAGAGGCTCAACTCACAATTGGTTCATACCATACCTTAATAAGGTACCTAAGGACCTGTAGGTCGTACACAATGCGTTGAAATAGAATATCAATATCACAACTACATCACAGGTACCATACAAATATTTAAATCAGATAAAACGAATATTACTCGATCTACAGGGTGTAATCGATAAGTGTTTACAGGCCATAATTCCATAAATATGGGAGATATCAGAAAACTTTTAACTGATATCAAAAGTACGTTACCCAACGAGTAAAATTACATTAATAACTTTTTCTAAATAGATGAAGTAATATTAAAAATACTAACTTAAAACGCTCCCATACATTTAGTGTGACGACTTACAGCCTTAAAAAATGTCGGGTGTCGGTAGAGATAAAACTGTTTGAGATTCGTTATTTGTACGAATACATTGTAATAAAATAATAATACTACCGTTTATGAAATAATTAATCTAACATTTATTCTTAAATAAAAAAATATTCGTATTAAACTAGTCTTTGAATGAACGGTTACGTACTAAATGTATGGAAGGGTTTGAAGTTAATATTTGAGACATTTCTGATTTTATATCAAAAAAATTATTAGTATAATTTTACTCGTTGGGTAACGTACTTTCAATAATAGTTATTTTTTTTCTGATGTCTCTCATAATTACGGAATTATGGCCTGTAAACATTTATCGATTACACCCTCTATACCCCAAGGCAGTGTTCTCGGTTGTATTTTATTTTTAATCTATATAATAAATGATCTGCCTAAATGTATAGATAAATTTTGTACTCTTTTTGCTGACAACATATCTGTAATTCAACTGCCACAATCAATTAGATTTAAATAATAGCTTAAATACAACCATTCAAAATATCGTAACCTGGTCGGATGATCACAATTTAAAGCTTAATTTCAATAAAACCAAACTCATGCAATTTAGACCCAACCCAAAACGTAGCCTAAACATAGATTTCTCATTCCGAAGCACTACATTAGAATCTATCTACTCTTTCCCACTTTTAGCCATACACATTGTTTCAACCATAAATTGGAAGGAGCACACGTATTATTAGCCACGGCCGTCTAGGACTAAGCGCGGGATCGCGGAACCGTTTCAAACACGGCGTAAAATAAGTTTATGTAAAGTTGATTATGCATTTTTTTGGTGAATTTTATTTGCGGATCCGCAGCGCTGGATCCAGCACTGGCTGCTGGATCCAGCAGACCGAAAAATGCGCTGGATCCAGCTGGATTGCTGGATGCTGGATCCAGCAATTGCAATCCCTACTCACAGCCTCAATTCCTAATGTCAAATAAAACAGCTAGGATTTTAGACAAGGCTGTCTCGACGTTGAGCTCGTTGACGAACGCAGCGTCGAATGTGTGAATAAGAGATTAGCATAGCTGTATTCTGTAGACAAAAATTTGGTAGTTTATCTTTTTTTGGACGACCATTGACCGAACCCACAAAAATAATCATTTTTCAGATTTTTCGATGTGGTTATGGTCTTACGAGTTGGTGTATATTGATTTTTATATTTCACGATTATCACTCATATTTTAAAGACTAACGAGTCTTAATTGCGTAGGTAAACTTACGTTTATTATCCTGATGTTTCGGGCATGACGTTACAACATTGGTATTATATACCTTATACGTTTTGTCGTTAAAATATATTACTAATACCTTACTATATTATACCTTATTCAAATATATCACGCTGAATATTGCTCTGCGACCTTCTTCAGTTAGTTTTTCATCTGGGTAAGGTATAGTCGAAGACAAAATAAGGGGTATACAAAAACGTTCAAAAATATGTCCCAGTGCACTCTAATTCTGTGTAATAAGAACGTCGTAACATATTTATGAACGGATTCTTTCGATACTTATTTTTGCACTTGACTGTACCAGCACATCCTTCAGTCACCTATCAGTCCATACATTTTGTCGCGGATTTAGTGACAAAATGTAAGAAATGGCGATTCGAAAAGATGCGCCAGCCTGGGCGCTGCAATACGGTCTTGGCACATTATAACAACTCCACGCCAACGCGGCAGCAACTCTACTCACACTTTCTAAGAGTAGTCAACTGGTCGATCCACCCAATGGTCACTATTGGACAACGCGGCGTGAACGAGTGGGCAATGCAAAAGGTTGCTCGATACAAATCAGTCGCAAACGCATAGTCGTCGCGTGGACAACGTGTGGTCAATGTGTGACGAACGTGTCGTGTAGACCACTCGTCGTAGGTACACTATTTTTATATCATTTTTTGAAATTAAACCCAGAACATTTGACACAGGGTTTACATTTCAATATTTGGCATAGTCAAGTCGCCGTTCAGGTGTTACAATGTGTGAAGACTTTAGGCTCTTTTCTGTCGTACAGGATGATTTTGTTTTTATTTTGACCTAACGAGCCCCAGTTACTATTATAAGGTGATGCTTCAAAGCCAAAGTATGTAGGTATAATTAACGCTCGTCTCATAAAAGGCCGTTAATTACAGAATTAATCATTCCTCGCGGGGCTGTCAGCCATTCATTAACTTCGAGAAATGGAAAAGAAAATTTGCGATAATTTGTCTTAAGTTACCTAAAGACTTCTTCAAATGAGAGAACGTAACTGGAAAACTACCTCAAAGAGTGTATTCTGAATAGATACTGTCTTAGCCAAAAGAATTAAGCACTATTGCAGCAGATTTTCATACAAATGATAGAAGTTTCGAACTTCAAAAAAAGGTGGAGGTTCTCTGACAGCAACTGTAAAAGTGACAGGAAAAATTAAGATTTTAGTCAGTTTGATTACCGGGTGCGACAAGCGAATAAAAAAAAATTTAATGCTATTTTCTTTCTTTAAAAAAATAAAGGAATGTTTTCCTTGAGTAAAATTTTCTATCTACAGTATTAAAAGTACCTTACCCTTCAGATGGCATCACAAAATTCCACCCTGCATATTTGAATTGTCCTGACTCATGTACTGACCACCTTAAGGCACTGGTCTCACCGCGAGCTACTAAGCTATGAACTATCGGCTATAAACACGAACAAAAGATACGCACTGCCATGTAAATAAAAGAGACACGGCGATACTCGCCCAGCTATCAGCTATCACCGCCGGGCGAGTATCGCCGTGTCTCTTTTATTTACATGGCAGTGCGTATCTTTTGTTCGTGTTTATAGCCGATAGCTCATAGCTTAGTAGCTCGCGGTGAGACCAGTGCCTAAAAGTGTAGTGTCTGAATTTAAACTATCATGATACATAAAAAAAACTAGATCTCCCGAATCATGTCGTGCACAGTGACTTAAATACACGTGAATTTTAGTAGTGTACCTTTAGTATCACCACTCTAAATGGAAATCCAAGATCTCGATGCTTCATCTGGACTCACCATCAGTCAATGCTGCCTCCTTCGTCCTCAGATCTCGGTTGCGAATATTTTCGTCAGGCGGCATCATAACTCGTGGCGTGTTTTCTTGGAGTTCTGCAAAATATCCACATTACTGTAGATTGTTTTCTGTAAAATGACAAAGTAGCTGTGAATATAGATTTTTTGATTGAAACTTTAATCATCAATCGTATTTTCTTTATTTACTTCATACATGTAGTACTGTAGAGGTTGTATAACAATCTTAAAATCAACATAATTAAATAAAATGGTAAATTGCATCAGTTACCCTTGAGGTTTCGGCCTCCGGGTCCCGCGAATAGGCGTGATGACTGGCAAGTCAAATCAGCCTCATTTTTCGAACTATCACAACGAATACCACTATGGAATTTTATATGAAATACTCAAAAGTGACGTCACGTTTGAGTACCTACTGCCAAATGACCTACTCTTTTTAAGTTCTTTTCAATTTATTATATAGAAGTTCTGTACAAAAATTACTGCAATCTACATCTTAGTAATAGGTAATTTCTTCGTGTATTATGTCGTGCATAATTATGCATTAATAAACATTAATGTTAAATAATTTATTTTAACTGCAGTCATCATCCCTATTATAAAATAAATTAATTCTTCTTCAAAGTCTACCCCTGAGTCTTATCTATTTATTACACCTGCACCTCCCATAGTACTCATTAAGATGAAACTACTAAATGACGAACCGACACTTGACAGGTTAAGGTCGCTCCATCCTTATCTTGCCTTTTTGTATGGGAGACTCATTTCGAGATTTCTGAACTGGGTGCTTAGACAAGTTGCCAAACGCTAACGCTTAATCGTCAATCGTAAACGAAAGGCAGCTGTCTTTGTCGTACTGATATGAAAGAATGACAGAGAGGGAAAACTACGATACGCTACTAAGCGCAAGCGATTGGCAACTTTGCTAAGCATCCTGGTCCTCTAAGTACTCGTATTTTCGTAGTTTTTGAAGCTGAAGTAAGCTTTATGCTGCAGGGAACGTTAAAGCGATCGGATAACCGGTAGGTTGGTTGCCTGGGGAAAATCCAGGACCCATCCAGACCGGGCTACGATAATTTGGTACTGCGCCGGTATACCTACAAGTTTGCGCTTCAGTGAGATCGGTTGAAAGTTGCACATTGTGACTTGACTATCACTACATAGTATAAAACAAAGTCGAAGTCTAACCATCCCTATGCTTAAATTTTGAAGATTTTGAAGCGATTTTTTTATATAGCGTCAGCGTAGTCAGCTTTAAAAAGCGGTGGTGGCTCAGTGGTTTAGACGTTTGACTTTCAATCCGGAGGTCGTGGGTTCAAATCCTGGCTCGTACCAATGAGTTTTTCCGAAACTTATGTACAGAATATCAGATGATATTTACCATTAGCTTTCGGTAAAGGAAAACATCGTGAGGAAACCTGCATACATCCGCGAAGAAATTCAAAGGTGTATGAGAAGTTCCAACCAGCTTAGGGCCAGCGTGAGGACTATAGCCCAATCCCTCAGGTTCAAGGTTTTTAGTGTCAGTAGTGTGCCCGGGCAAAGCCGAGGCGGATCGTGAGCATAATGGGGGCATCGAATTCAGCTGATAAACTTTGTTCAAGCTCCAAAATAGTTCTGTTTTAGCCATCTAACCGTTCCTCGAGCGCGTAGGACAGTCTGCGTGGCCCCGGAACAGGGACTCCAGCTCGTCCGGCGTCATCCGGCCCAGGTACGGCACCCGCTTCAGGTCCGGCCGGTGCAGACAGCGGTATGACTTAAGCTTCATGATGCCGGGAGCGTTAAAGGGATAACCGGTAGGTTGGTGGCCTGGGGAAAATCCAGGACCCATCCAGACCGGGCTACGATCATTTCGTATTACACCGGTATAATTCTACAAGTTTGCGCTCCAGTGAGATCGGTTGAAAGTTGGAGTGTGACTTCACTATACTATGTAGTGATAGCAGAGATCGGATACCCGTTTTTCTCCATACAAAAGAACGGTTCGAATTTCGTTTTTTTTCATTCTTCCGTATATTTCTTGTTGTTGGAGTTATTGAAAAATACGATGTTGTTAATTACATAAAATATTGAGAACTTAAGATTTTATAAAGTCATGAGATATTTATTTATTTATTTACATAAGGTGAGGGGGGCGAAAGGAGTAAGGAGTATAAAATATTTTGAAATATTGGGCTATTTCGAGGTTTTTCTAAAAAACCGGTTCCGATCCCTGAATGATAGTATAAAAGAAAGTCGCTGTCACTGTCTGTCCATCTTTATTTTAAAATTTGGAAGATTTTGAAGCGATTTCTTTATATAGACTGATTCAAGAAGGTTTTAGTATCAGTAGTGTGCCCGGGCAAAGCCGAAGCGGATCGCGAGCACAATGGAGGCATCGAATTCAGTGGCTGATAAACTTTGTACAAGCTCCAAAATAGTTCTGTTCTAGCCATCTAACCGTTCCTCGAGCGCGTAGGACAGTCTGCGTGGCCCCGGAACAGGGACTCCAGCTCGTCCGGCGTCATCCGGCCCAGGTACGGCACCCGCTTCAGGTCCGGCCGGTGCAGACAGCGGTATGACTTAAGCTTCATGATGCCGGGAGCGTTAAAGGGATAACCGGTAGGTTGGTGGCCTGGGGAAAACCCAGGACCCATCCAGAACGGGCTACGATCATTTCATACTACACCGGTATAATTAATTAATAACCGGCGTCTATATTTCCAAGATCATATAACCCGTCAACCTTCAAGTCAAGGATGAATAGGCACCTTCTGGGCAAACTCACTCCATCGTAGGCCACGTCTCTGCCCTTGGCTAGTCTGTGGCCATGAGTAAGCCTATTTCATATAAAAAAAAAAAAATTCTACAAGTTTGCGCTCCAGTGAGATCGGTTGAAAGTTGCACAGTGTGACTTGACTATCACTACATTGTATAAAACAAAATCGCTGTCGCTGTCTGTCCATCCCTAATTCCCTATGCTTAAATTTGAAGATTTTGAAGAGATTTCTTTATACCTATTAGACTGATTCAAGAAGGTTTTAGTATCAGTAGTGTGCCCGGGCAAAGCCGAGGCGGATCGCGAGCATAATGGGGGCATCGAATTCAGCTGATAAACTTTGTACAAGCTCCAAAATAGTTCTGTTTTAGCCATCTAACCGTTCCTCGAGCGCGTAGGACAGTCTGCGTGGCCCCGGAACAGGGACTCCAGCTCGTCCGGCGTCATCCGGCCCAGGTACGGCACCCGCTTCAGGTCCGGCCGGTGCAGACAGCGGTATGAGTTTCGGCGCTGCAATTGTTCAATTGAAATATTGATTTGAGCTGGGTACCTCAAGCTTCATAGGCAGAGTCACTACCAACTAAGATGCTTTATTATTTATCAGAGCTTATTCATAAATGTCTATAAGGGGCTATTTGAGATCCATGCGGCTATTTGGTACTAAGGACAAAACAGCATTAAAGCCCGATTTATTTTTTGCATTGAATTATCATGAAAATACGTGGTCCTAAGTATAAGATGCCGTGTGGTGACGGCAGTAAGAATACATTTGTCACCACCCCAACTCCTCCTGCGGGTGTCGTAAGAGTCGACTAAGGGATTGAAGTGTCAATGACCATTCTACAAGATTGATGATGGGCAGCAGCGTCATCCTAGTGGACACATTACTGCGATTGCCAATCCGCTTGCCCAGCGTGGCGATTATGGGTATTTACAGTTGTGTGCAAAATAATAGCAGCAGTCAAAAAATAGCAGTCAATAAGAAAATTAAAACTTGGAGGAATTATTTTGGGACTTTTTTTTTGTTATTCAAGTACATAACTTAATATTCATTTAAAATGAACTGCAAACTTTACTGAAGTAATATTGAAAGTAAGACAAACGTGGCCATGAAAACCAGGTTTTTTACCCCCTAGCAGGAATGGTGTTCAAAACTGAAATACCTAATGGAAAAAAAACAATTGTGTGCAATTATTGTAGTTTCGTATCTTGTCTGTTGTTGTCAACCAAAGCTTTACATATACACCCATCTCATCCAGAAATATATATTTTTTCCTGTATGACCATCTTCCTCGCAGAGTGTACAAATTTTCGCTTATTTCGATTTTTTGTTGAAGTTTCACCGATAACTTAGTTTGTTTCTTAATGTATGCTATGACCAGGGCTTCAGTGAAGCAAAGACACCAATTACTTCAATAAAAAATCGGAATAATCGAAAATTTGTACACTCTGCGAGGAAGATGGCCATACAGGAAAAAAAATATATTTCTGGATGAGATGGGTGTACAGTCGACTCTCGTTATTTCAAACCTGCGATAATTCGAACCTCTCTATAATTCGAAGTTATCACGAGTTCCCTAGAAGATCTCTTGCTATTTCGAAAAAATTCAATACATTTTTATACACTTGGTAATTCAAACAAAAAAGTAATAGCTACACAACAAAACCACGCATTAATTCGAACTCGTGGGCGTCAAACATTCGCCAATTCAAAGTTATGAGATTAAAGAGGCAAGTATCCTACATTTTAGAAAAGTTGCACAAGCATTTGTTGTTCATTACATATTTGTTTGCCACTCAGTTAAGTTATTTTTCCGTTGGTTATGTGTACAGATTAAAAGTTTACGTTAGTTATGAGTCCTAGAAAGTATAGATGATTGACGATTGCTGAAAAGAAGGACTTAATCGAAGACTAATAATTAATTAACATTATGTTTGTACATGTATGTGCTTCTAATCCTTTGATATTGTTAAAAAATGCATTTAATAAAAAATACAATTGATTATTACTTAACACCTCGTACTTTAATTTTTTTCCCCGAATATTTCCGACCATTTGATATTTCAAACTCTCGATAAATCGTAATATTTGGATAGGTCCTTCGAGTTTCGAATTAACGAGAGGCGACTGTATATGTAAAGCTTTGGTTGACAACAATAGACAAGATACGAAACTATAATAATTGCACACAATTGTGTATTTTCCATTAGGTGTATCAGTTTTGAACACCATTCCTGCTAAAGGGTAAAAAGCTGGTTTTCATAACCACGTATGTCTTACTTTCAATATTACTTCAGTAAAGTTTGCAGTTCGTTTTGAATTAATATTATGTTATATACCTGAGTAACAAAAGAAAGTCCCAAAATAATTCGTCGAAGTTTTCATTTTCTTATTGACTGCTATTTTTTGTCTGCTGCTATTATTTTGCACACAACTGTACCTCCAAATGCGTCTATACGCATAGTTAATAGGAGAGGCCTACGTCCAGCAGTGGACTAACATAGGCTAATGATGATGATGATGATGAAGTATAAGATATTTGTTCCAAATCTTACGATACGAACATTTATATGGGTCTAACACCTTTAATTTCGATGTTACCAAATAGCCTCTTGGGTCTCAAATAGCCCCATATTACGGTACTTACTTAGCAAACCGCTAAGTATTGTTAGTCCTTTTCGATCTTATTAAAACAACAAATACACAAACAAAATGTCCTCGCAGGGATTTGAGCTGGGTTCCTCCAGCTTCATAGGCAGAGTCAATACCAACTAAGATGCTTCATTATTCATTAACCAACGAGATAATATATGTATTGATTTAAACTTTCACGATTATCACTCATATTCTATAGACTTCCTGCAGGTCTGCCTGCGACGGGTGTAACGTTATGCCCGAAACGTCAGGATATAATTAAACGTAAGTTTACGCGATTAAGACCCGTTCGTCTTTAAAATATTAACGAGATATGGTTTATTCCTTAATGAACGAACCATATCAATATAGAGAGATTTAAATCAATAAAATAACTCGATAATTTAAACAATACTTAGAGCCTTCTTAAGTTAGATATATGAATAATTGGGTTATTCAAGGGGGTTAGAGGGTACCGGAATACCGCAATACCATCTACACCTCCAGTGCCTTCTTATTTTAGGGCGGATTTTTATTTTGTAGTCGCTTTTTAAAACTTTTCAATTTTTTTCTACTCAGAATCACGAGCTCTTTCGATCCCGACAGAAATTAAAAACTGTCCTAAAAAAATTCCATTGAGTTACTTCATACACTTTCTTCGAGCGTAACTCAGTAGAAGACAAAAAACTGTATGGAATTCTCGGGACACTTTTTTTCTGCTAATGAGGATCGAAAGAGCTCGCGATTCTGAGTAAAAAAAATGAAATTATTGAAATTTGGCAAATTTGAAAAAACTGCAACAAAATAAAAATCTGCCCTTTAAATGAATTCCCAATTAATACATGTTTCATATACGCTAATACTACCCTGTATGTTTTGTATGGTACTTTGTTTTATTTGATAAGGATACCTATATTAATGTATTACAACTTAAATAAATTAGCCTGTATTTTGTTACAAAATGACGCCTACGTCATCATTATTTCCACATCACATTTCCTAATCTATGCGTACCTACTTAATACTTATAAATAAACGATCCTTTGCACAATAGCTACGTGTTTAAGTCTCTTATCAGACCCATCCGACTGTCTTTAGCTAATCGCTCGACATTGCTGGCTAAGAATCTTCAGCGAATTCAATAGATAGATCAAATGCCGCAATGTATTGTAGTTTACGAGCTAAAGTCGCAAAGACGCAGTATTTAAGCCTCGTGTCTCTACAATGGCGTGGGTCTTTGTAACTTATTGTTGCTTTGTTGTTCAAGTTTATACTTTTAACTTGGACGGTATCTTGTAGATAATGGTAAATGGAAGTATAGGAATTGTTACATTATGGAAATTGAAAATCATGAAAATGATAGGTACTGTCGACTAAAAAGAGCCAAAGTGAAGAAAGTGAATCCACATAGGTACTTTAAACTTTATGCAGTGAGGTGAAAGTGCGGATACGATATATTTAATTTGATTTGACTGTATCTATATGCTTCAGACTTAGGATGGACCTATTTTTATTGTCGTTTATCGTCCAAGGCGTCACTTTCGCACTTTCGTACGTACCTATAGGGTATCATATAGGTACGTACGAAAGTGCGAACTGAAAAAAAACTATTAGGTACGCACCGCTGTTCGCGCGTGACATTGGCCGTTATAAGCAGACATCATACGATTTCCAGCATTTTTGGTGCAGTGTAGTGAAGGAATCCAAAGGTCAGTTTAAGTTGAAACGAGTAATAACACGTTGTAAGACAATAACGAACTTTAACTCACTATCTCCTCATAAATAATTTACACCATTTGCTGCACCAAAAATGCTGGAAATTGTACGATCTCTGGCTGTAAGGAGGACCTACCTTCACGATTCCCGGCAAGATCTGGATTCTTTCGCAAGCTTCGGATGAGCTGAGACAGTGGATTACATTCTCGTGCTTGACGGATATGGCCGACAGACCGCTTCGTACTAGGTCCTCGTTTATCTGAAAAATAATAGGACAGGTTGATGTAGAACAGTAAGGGTGAAGAGACGTATATTATATCAGCATGCTTACGCACTTTGTCTAAAGAAATTAGCCACTTATTGGATGAATATCTGAGCGTTTCAACAGTCTAATTATGATGGCATAATTTTTGCCAAAGTTTATGTTCGTTACAATGTGCTACTTTGCCATTTGGAGGAGGCACGGTACCTTATATAAATGACGAAGTATAACATTGAGACGTTTAGAAACTTCGGCAAAAATAATGCCACCAAAATTAGGCGGTTGAAACGCTCTGATATTCACCCTACGGTCCATTCATCCTTAGTTGTCTTATCTAGTAAACAACATAAGACAACTAAGGATGAATGGACTTTAGTATGAAACGTGTTACCATACGTACGCGTGCGAAAAGCTGGGCGCGGTCCCATACTAAATTGACATTTTCTATAGACAAAATGCGTACTCGTGCTGATAAATGTGTCTTCACCCTAAGCGGATTATTGAGTGGATACCACTAGCAGGCCTAGCCATGACATTGTACAATCGTATAATAAATGATAAGTGATATGTCACGTGATCATAATAATGTATGGAAATGGTCACGTAACTTTTCGTTCGAATCTATCATTCTATACATTCATTACTTATCGCTTATCGTATACGATTGCAGAATGACATCTTGGCTAGGCGTGCAGTTCTTCCATGAGATCAGATTTCGCTGATTTGGTATTAGTGCAGCATTATTATTTGGAAAAGCTAGCACAAATGACCGACTGAGTGAACCGATCTTGACGATTCTTTTTTTATTTCAAAGCTGATGCTTACAATTAATTCCATTTAAGTAAATATACAAAGAAAAATATAATAAAATAAACTAACACTAAGGAAATAAAACTATCTCTACAAATATTACACGTTAACAAATATTTACAAATAAAAAACAGGCTCGAGCTCCGTGCCTGATGGTAGGGTGCCCAGAAGGCTGACGGAATTACCTCGCTGAATAGCAATTGCTATTCGCTGGGCGAGGTAATAGCCAGCTCTCTGGTCACCGGTGGCGTCTACGAGCCGCTTCTTAAGCCCTTTAAATGATGCTTACCGATTGGTCACATTTTAAATGTTAAGTTTGTAACGTATCGACATCAATTGAAGATAATTCTTTGCTTTCATTCTTTTTGTAGGCGTTCAATTTAAAATATCATGACGTCGCCGCGTACCACGTGACCTACAATTGTACGTCAGTGTTTTCATTCAGGATACTATGGAATTAAACAGAGCGGGTAGAATTTCAACCAATCAGATTCGAGCTAGTTTGTTGTTAGCCAATGGTAAAAGATGTTCAGTATGAGGTGATTCAAAGACGTCGAATGAACGAACAATTGAGGGATTGAGAATGAGAGTTGAGAGAATCTGACTTAAGGGAGTGTAACAGGTATTCGAGGCTTTTCGTCGGCAGAGCGTCGAGTCGTAAGGAAGTCAGTGAGTTTAGTTCGTAAGGCATATCGTGTTTAGAATTGTTCACAGATATAGCAGGCAGGCTTTACGGCAGCGGAGGCATAGGGCGAGTAACACCATTCCTGGGCGTGATTCGAAGATTGGAATGCGGTACCACCCGGCATTTGGGCGCACAAAGGATGCACCACATGGATATGGTACGTCGCCTCTGGCATACTTTATATTTATAGGAATTGCTTTGTGATTCGTAGAATAAATAGGTGCATCGAATCATACGGGATTCCAGCGATAAGTTAGAAAGTGGGTAGATTCAGATTCTGTTGAAAATTAAATGGATACGTTATTCTTTGCAGATGAGCGTGCCCAAATATCTAGTTTCTGTTATGCGTGTTAAATTGTGCTAATCGTGTTTATTCAAAGTCTAAATATTGAAAAGTTATTATTCCGACATACTTTCGACAATGCTTTATAGAATTACTAAGTTGTAACGAATCGTACTGGTTGATTAGTGACTACTATAAGTTTACGGCAAACCGACACAAGGGCGAACGTAAGTTATTTAATATTAATTTAATGAATTAGTTTTAGCTTGTGGTTAGGGTCCGGCTTGTGTGGGGGTGTCTGGATACAGGGCCCGTGTCTGGATGGTTTTCATGCGGATTGGATCTTAAGTTGCAATCTATGACAGGAATATAATGATAAATCATTGCTTGTGGTCGTGCGTGTGTCCGGTTGATTTAATTTATTTAACTTGCTTTATAATGTTCAGCGTAACGGCAATACGAAGATAATCGAGTGACATTTTAATAACGTAACATGTTTATCTAAATATTTTCTGTATTAATTATTAGGTTGCCGTATTCTTTGGTCGACAGTAGTAGACCAGTGGAGCGCGCAGCATTGGTTCATGTAGGTTGTATAGATGCGCCACGTGTTAACACGCTCAATGCGGTAGGGGTCTTTCGACCTCTTTCAAGGTGTGGTTAGTTACGAGTTAAGCCTATTGCATCAGTGTTAAAATATGATACTTACAAAGTGAATAATTAAATAAACTGTTTTATAATGGTGTTTTATAAATACTTTGATTCATTCATATTTGATTATTAGATATAGTGTTTCCCTTAAATTTGGTTTGAATTCAGTGCCATTCTACTCCGATGTGAGCTTGTGGTATTATTTTAGCACACTATTATATTTAATACGTTCACTGCGGTTGGGGGTTGGGGGTCTTTCGATCCCTTACAAAGTATGGTTAGTTGTGAGCTAAGGTAATTGCCACAGCGAAGATGTTAGGATGGCTGCTTTCCGTATTAGACTATAGCTCTCATCATATTGTACAGTGTATAAATGTTGGTAGGTAACTAAATAAATATTTCTCATTTCCGGTTCATGTCCATCGGCGAGAGGCCATATTATCCAGGGATGAAGGGTGTGGAAATGCGGAGTCGACACTACGGGAACTGCTTAGTACCTGCAGTTACATCAGCATCTAATACTTCGTCGGTCGCAAGTGATGCTCAAAGGCGTCAGCCATTTTGTCTTGACAGGACTCCGTTGAACTGGTGTGTTGCTTCTGGTTTATTTAATAGATAGGAAAATCTACCCTCCAAATTAAGTGTGTGCCATATTGAAAAATAATTCTAAACTTAAATATATTATATTAATGTTATGGAGAGCGGGCTAGGATCTATTTTAATTGAATACCACTATTTGATGATTTATTGGTTAATTATTTAGAGTTTATACTTTATTGGAATAATTATCGATTAAACAGAATATTTCATGGGCAATAATTGCTTCATTAGTTTTAGTATTTGAATTACCCTTTAAGTATTCTTCTATTATTCCGTTCAATTATAATCCGTAATCAAAATTATTAACTTCTTATGAATACCTCTTATAAACATAATCTTTTCTACTTTCCGGTGTTTCGTGCGTACGAGAGAGAGGGCGCCATGTACAGACGACATCACGACACCGCTACACGCGTGCTTCGTGTTGGGTCGGCTCTGCTACTCCATTCATAAGGGTGCCATATACAGCGTCTGCATCTCGGCGTCACTGCTCGCGTGCTACGTGTTGGGTCTACACTTTTATTCCAAACATTATTATCGTCCATTCGAGCGGATATACGTTTCATTTAGAATTAAGAGTATTACAGATTTAACATCTACCGTACGACATATAACTGCAGTTGATATTTTAGTTGTCAATCGTGATTGAGAATCTAATATAATACATAATTATATTGCTGTTTACAAGCTCTAGATTGACGACGCACTGCTATTTAATATATTATATTTAATGTCATAAATATTGGGCTATGATCAGTGCATCCACTTACTTGATTTATATAGACGCGGCTCTTTGCTAATGAATCACGCAGTAATTGAAGTCACTAAGTAGAAATAGTTGATCCATCAATAGTATATTAGAAACTATGAATGCGTGATTCATTACAATGATTATAAACTGTATATCACGTGTGCGTTATGGATTTGAGACTCTTATAAAATGATCCAGATTCTAATATTTTAAACTTATTCTAAACATTTAAGTATATATTACCCTACTGTCAATTAAAACATAATTTGAGCTACTTACATCATATAACGGAACGTATAAATTCACAGAATTGATTAAAATGCTAAAATTATTATTTTGAATTGGAATTGACCGCGTTTAACAATAAAGTTGTAATTAATGGAATTGGGCTTACGTATCTTTGATAATGTGATTCGTTTAGTTGAGAGATGTGGTTCTAGTAACTATTATGGAAATATTAATATTAAATTTAGTTAAACTCTGCTTACGTCCGGGATCGAGGTTCTCATAAGTCACCTAATTTGTTAGGGGACCACGAGTTTCATGGTAGAACTTCGTCTTTGATCGATGCTCTCGCGTGATCTTTGAAAAGGGTGAATCGCTTGGGCTTGTAATTTATTTACACTCGCGAAATGGACCGCTTGGCTAGAACTATTCTGGCAAGACGTCCAAATAGCATACGATAAGACATCTGTACCCTTGTTTGCTAACATTTGTGGTTAAAGACCCCAATTATATATTTACATACAATCTAATTTTTATACTATATGGGCGAGGCTGCAAGTGCGAAGCTCAACGATCTTACAGACTATTGACTTAGTTGTCTCATGCTTTCGGGCTCGGGCTTGCTACCATGGAGCTTGAATAATACTGTGCATTGATGTGCAATTCCCAGTACTATGGTCACACTTGGTTCTTTCATATGTAATACTACGGGTTCTGAATTGCCTTCTCTAAATGTCAAAGAGGTAATATATACAAGGGGTACCCTTGTAGCCATGCAAACAAGTATAATTCATATTGAACAATAATTCGGTGCTTGTATTAAGTGTTCAAAAGATACACAAATCTATATATCATATACGTATTCTTGCTATCTCAACTAACTGATTCCATTATCATTGTCATTGTCATGCCCACATCGACTCCAGATTATTTAATTATGACTCTTCTAGAAAAAAGTATTATTATTACAAAATTATATATTAATTTCAAAGAAGTATATTATCACATTCTTAGTTAGTCTCGGAATTTGCATCTTCGGATCTATTCCTAGCGTTTGGATATTCTCAATGCTAGTCTGTTGACTTACTTGAGGGTTTTGCATCGGTTTGCAACTCTAAATACCCAATATGGATAGTATAGAATCGGTCCACGCTGAGACTCTCGTTCAGACATTACTCTTGTTATGCGTGTGTTCATCAACACAGTATAAAACATAAGCGTCATTTAGTTATAAGTTAGTTTTAAGTGGTTTAGTATTAAGGTACTGATTCATCGTTATTTCTGCGTTCACTTCAGCTTTGCCTCGGCTTGCTGAAGATATAATAATGTTATATCAAACATAATGAGTGTTCGTATAGAATACTATTACATAAAAGTGGTTGTCTCATAACGCTATGGGACTTATCTAATCATACGGCTTACATATATATTACACATTAACGTCTTGAGAGGCATATTGTCATATTCTTATTCTCAAGTCTCTGAATTTGTATCTTCGGATCTTTTCCTAGCGTTCGGATATTCTATACAAGTCCATTGTTATACTCGAGGGTTTTGCATCGGTTTGCAACTCTAAATACCCAATCTGGATTGTATAGAATCGGTCCACGCTGAGACTCTCGTTCAGACATTGGCCAACATAATGACGTGTGCGTTTGGTTAATATATTATACGAGCGGCTTATAGCTGATCATAGGCAGCTATTTTATTCTTACAATAATCAAGAATAACACTGTATTAGTAATGTAAGACTAAGCGTGGTTTATAGTTGATAAGTTAGTTTTAAGCGTTTATCATTAAGGTAATTCATAAACTTTAAATCCAATTTTTACAACTTTATCAATTTATATCTTTTAAACTACTCTTCATAATCTTAACTTAATTTTCTGTTGTTACATTCTAAATCTACACTTGACATATATGGGGTATCATATACAGAGTCTAATTTGTAATCTCTTTTACTTATCTGGATCATTTTATAGGCGTTATCTAATGTTTGTAGAGACAATGTTTGACATTTAAAATATTACTTTCATCTAGCTAATATTCACTGCAGATATTATTATTATTTAGGTTTGAGAATTTTAGAGTGTTTAATAATATTCACTTATTTGTCCTAATGTCCTAATATCTAATGTTTTAGTTATCAAGCATTCTAATTACTTCACAATTAACTCTTTGTGTAGAATATTCAAATGGTTTTGATATTATTGTGTTTGTTGGAACATATTTCGGACATAGACTTTGTAACATTTCTCCTACCTCAGAGGATTTGGGTTATTGCTTATCATAATGTTGTCCAATTTACCACTAGATGATCATGCTATTATCAATATTTTATTATATTAATTTCTATTTTTGTGTGTGTGTGCAGGTTAACCTTTGGCGTCAGGTTTTTGTACCGTCATGTTTTCCTGACTTAGGTATTTGGCCCTAGCAATCATGACGGTGTATCTCATGAAGTCCTAACCAGACCAAATGAGATACAGAGCTTGTAGAGTCCTTAGATTTAATTGTAAAACTAATAAGAAATTTTAAATTAATAAATATTTTCTTTTTCCTCTCTATACCTTGTTTATTTTATACTTTTCCCTAAACTTTAGATTTCCCTATTACAGAGCTTTATTGGAGCTTCATAGTTTTCACATTTTCAGTAATGAAGCTTTAGCCCATGTAGGATGTTACAATTAGTTGTGACCTTGACCAGGATCTGATTTATTTATTATTTTGCCTATTTAGGCACAATTTGATGTTCGTGAAATGGTCTGAGGTCTGTGAGGAATGTTCATTGTCTGTACTTGTTCCAACAAGCACACATGCAGTCATCTATTGAAAGTTTATCTATTTTGTGTATTCGTTAATATTTTAGTAAAATAAAGATAAGTTTAATAAGAATTGTTGCAGGTATTCATACAAGAAGTATTTATTTCTGTTGGTAAGTTTTATTTTACATTTTTATGATTGTATGTTGAAAAACTAACTGTGTGGGTAAAATTCACGTTTCTAACCGTATTATATCCATTAAGTTCTGTTTTGCATTATGCAAACTACTAATAATTATTATATTTTATGACTTTTATGATATGTTTCTATGTAAATGTAATGTTGTTTTTCGTTCCCTGTCTCGCGTGTGTAAATTAAATTGTAGACTTCATTAGATTGCTTCAATCTGGCTTCAATTTCGTGTCTATCTTTCATTTCGATTTTAGAACTATTTCGATCATTTAATTACACTTCACCAGTAAATCTTTGTATTTTGTTCTGTTAGGGGTATATAGGTTTCTTTGGCTAGCGTTCTTATAATTTTCTTGTGACAACTGTCTTAGTTGCCCCATTTAGTTTATTTTCAGAATTAAGTTTTCAGTTTTATGACTTTTCCTTAATTTCGATCTGCCTTTTATTTCGTATTATTACAGTAATTATCCATTTAGCTTAAAATATCTTGTATTTTGTTCTGTTAGGGGTATCTAGGTTTCTTTGGCTAGCGTTCTTATAATTTTCTTGTGAAAACTGTCTTATTTGTCCCATTTAGTTATTTTCAGAATTAAGTTTTCAGTTTTATGATTTTCCTTAATTTCGATCTCTTACTTTTATTTCGTATTATTACAGTAATTATCTATTTAGTTTAAAATATTTTATTTTGAATTATGTTCTACGCTGATTTATAGGCACATACCATTAATGGGATACCTGTGTAATTTATGTTGTCCAGATTTTAAATTTATGTGGAAGTATATGAAATTAGTGTTTTAAACTTTTAAAGAATTGCTTCAGACAATATTTTCAGTGCTTTCTAATACATAAACTTGATTGATAACATATTTTATTGATGATTTATTTTGGAAAGCCAAATTTTATTTATTACTAAAATTGATACCGATGTTCATGGGTTTTAAATATGATAAGGATATTACATAATTTGAAGTTTTAAAAATTAACAGACTTTTTTGATAAAGGTACAAAATTTCATATTTTTCATGAATTAGTTATATAGTTTAATCCTTTCGAGAAATTTCATTCCATCCTTTAATGAAATGTATGCCATAAATGTGTCTGTCTTGTGGGCGTGTTTAATGGAACTCATGTATATTCTTCATAGCCACAAACTTATCTCCATTCTTTAGGCTACTCCTAAGTGAATATGAATCTTTAATTTCATTAAAGAAAAAAAATGACACAATTCTTGTTATATTGGCCTGTTAGTGATGTTTTATTTTGTTTAAAAAAATATATATATATATATTTTGTTCTCTTTCTGGCGTTTATTCCTTTTGTTTGATTTCAGATTGAAGTAAATTTATTGGTTCCTTTTATAAGAATGATTAGTTACTATTTATTATAGACTTAATATTTATATTATACCAAATATTGATTTAAGATGTTGAGTTAAATAGTCAAAACTCGATTGTAGAATAAATTGTATTCCTTGGTGTATGGGCACATGATTTAGACAAAATTTGTAAATATTCGTTTAATTAAAGAAGCGAATTTGTAATGTCGGTAGTCTTCTATTTCGAAGCATCGTTGGTTCCGTAGAATTTTGATTTGTACACTTGATAATTTACTTTTCTTATGTTGATATTTACTTTTCCAATTTGTTTTGAGCTTCTGGTAGACTTTTAGATAATTCATTCAAAGAGTTCTACAAGCCTTATTTTCATATTCAGAGTAACAGGATCCTGCCTGATAACTTATTAAATTACTATACATTGCAGCGGGTTATATTATTAATTTAAATTGTCTATGTAGTTACTATTTAGCAATTTCAGATTTGATGGTTGAAATAGGTGTTATTTAAACAACCACTATATTAACTGATTAAATTTAATTCTTATTACATGGATTTACTTATGTAGCGAAAGCTTATTCATTTTGACTTCAGGTTATAGATATTTATTCCCAGAAATTTAATTTATGTGTCACTTAGGAATAAGTAAAGTATTTAAAATTAACATAAATAATGGAGTGAGAATGAAATTCTAGTACTAAATTATTTTAAATAAATATGCATCGTTATAGGGTTCATCGTATCTTTGCATTGGCGTTGGGGGTAATTTAATATTTACTTATCAAATAGTCAAGTTAAACTAAAATAATATATTTTGTCTTTGAAATTATGAAATAAGAGTTTAGTGACTATAACTGGCTCCTCTTAATGATTTATTTGTTGTTTCTGTAGTGGTCTACCAGGGTGGCTTTTATACACCTGTGTAATATTTAAATATCGTGAGTTACATGTTCAAAAATTTAGCGGTTGAAATTGTCACTCTTGTGCCGTTTAATATGTTTGAGTAGGGTATTGTTGAATAATTTCCCTGAATAGGTTCCCTGATAACCATGTGTTATGATTACATATTGCTTTTAGTAGGAATGGGTCTCTAATTGATTCATTGAATGAGTGCCAATACTATAAATATTCACAATTAGTTTCGCGTTTGTAGGAAGCATTACTGTCTTATTTAAGTTAAATTGATAGATAATTATCAACTTTCATGTTCTTTAAGGGTTAATTTTACATTGGAATCATGATTAATCTATTGAATTTTGATGTTTGATGCTACATATTTGTTTCAACTTACACGTAGTCCTATTTTTTATTAATTCCAATAAAGGTTGATTGGGTATATTTATCTTTAAATTCATACTGCATCTAGTTAGGCCCATTATTAGATTATACAGATAAGTAATTATAAATTTAATTTGAATCACGAACTTCTTTGCACATTTTAGTTTATTACTTTACCCTTCATTTGCTTTTAATTTAGATTTTTTCATTCTACAGTTTTATACTTAGGTATATAAATGGTTAGGTCTAAACTCTTAACAGGTAATGATATGAGCAAATTGAGTCATTTCGATTAATTCATTCCCTTCGTTGTTATGACATGATCCAAAATGCTTTTACAGTAGGGATTTCGTGTGGTTTGTATGTATTGTTTATAAACATTGTTTTATCAGTTTCCTGAGCATTTATTACATGGAAATTCTTTTTCCGCCAGCTTACATTAAAGCTGTCAAAGGTGGACGTTGGGTTACTCTGAGACAGTTGACCTCCAAGGTTTTTTAAGAGATAAAATCTACATATTTAATTGTTTGATTCCATTTCCATCCATCCATTTTAGTTTGTCGAGTTCTCGTTGTGTTGGTTGTAGATAAGTCACTGTAGTTTTGAGAACACAATCAGGATTCATTATTATGGTTCATTAATAGTTCTTGTTGCTGTTATTTCGGAACATCATTTGATGTGTTTTATAGTTTCTAACGTTCTTAATTGTAGTTATTTACGCGGTTATTTAATATTTGTTTAATGACAAGGAGTTTGATCATAAATATAAAATGTTAGCGTGTTGAAACCAGCCATATTCTGCAAGAAGTAATAGGTACGTTACTTTGCCCAGTTCTTTTTGTTTTAGAAACCGTCCATTTAGGTGGATTCGCAAGTTGCATTCAGTATGATAATAGTAACTTGATTAATAAAATAACGTAGTTTTATTTTTGTCTTGACTTCATAAAATTAAAGATAATATCATATAAACGTCTTTTATATTCTCTTCTTTTACAAGTTATTTGTGATTCAGGATAATCGAGGCTCGATTTATTTAAAGTTATTTCAAAGAGTGGATTCGTTACTTTCTTGTCATGATCTAAGTGCTCTAATTATCGATTCTTGATGTCTATTCTATTGTTAGTATTATTACTCCGGTAAACTCCGTAAATATACTAAGGGCGATTGTAACGTATCGACATCAATTGAAGATAATTCTTTGCTTTCATTCTTTTTGTAGGCGTTCAATTTAAAATATCATGACGTCGCCGCGTACCACGTGACCTACAATTGTACGTCAGTGTTTTCATTCAGGATACTATGGAATTAAACAGAGCGGGTAGAATTTCAACCAATCAGATTCGAGCTAGTTTGTTGTTAGCCAATGGTAAAAGATGTTCAGTATGAGGTGATTCAAAGACGTCGAATGAACGAACAATTGAGGGATTGAGAATGAGAGTTGAGAGAATCTGACTTAAGGGAGTGTAACAGGTATTCGAGGCTTTTCGTCGGCAGAGCGTCGAGTCGTAAGGAAGTCAGTGAGTTTAGTTCGTAAGGCATATCGTGTTTAGAATTGTTCACAGATATAGCAGGCAGGCTTTACGGCAGCGGAGGCATAGGGCGAGTAACACCATTCCTGGGCGTGATTCGAAGATTGGAATGCGGTACCACCCGGCATTTGGGCGCACAAAGGATGCACCACATGGATATGGTACGTCGCCTCTGGCATACTTTATATTTATAGGAATTGCTTTGTGATTCGTAGAATAAATAGGTGCATCGAATCATACGGGATTCCAGCGATAAGTTAGAAAGTGGGTAGATTCAGATTCTGTTGAAAATTAAATGGATACGTTATTCTTTGCAGATGAGCGTGCCCAAATATCTAGTTTCTGTTATGCGTGTTAAATTGTGCTAATCGTGTTTATTCAAAGTCTAAATATTGAAAAGTTATTATTCCGACATACTTTCGACAATGCTTTATAGAATTACTAAGTTGTAACGAATCGTACTGGTTGATTAGTGACTACTATAAGTTTACGGCAAACCGACACAAGGGCGAACGTAAGTTATTTAATATTAATTTAATGAATTAGTTTTAGCTTGTGGTTAGGGTCCGGCTTGTGTGGGGGTGTCTGGATACAGGGCCCGTGTCTGGATGGTTTTCATGCGGATTGGATCTTAAGTTGCAATCTATGACAGGAATATAATGATAAATCATTGCTTGTGGTCGTGCGTGTGTCCGGTTGATTTAATTTATTTAACTTGCTTTATAATGTTCAGCGTAACGGCAATACGAAGATAATCGAGTGACATTTTAATAACGTAACATGTTTATCTAAATATTTTCTGTATTAATTATTAGGTTGCCGTATTCTTTGGTCGACAGTAGTAGACCAGTGGAGCGCGCAGCATTGGTTCATGTAGGTTGTATAGATGCGCCACGTGTTAACACGCTCAATGCGGTAGGGGTCTTTCGACCTCTTTCAAGGTGTGGTTAGTTACGAGTTAAGCCTATTGCATCAGTGTTAAAATATGATACTTACAAAGTGAATAATTAAATAAACTGTTTTATAATGGTGTTTTATAAATACTTTGATTCATTCATATTTGATTATTAGATATAGTGTTTCCCTTAAATTTGGTTTGAATTCAGTGCCATTCTACTCCGATGTGAGCTTGTGGTATTATTTTAGCACACTATTATATTTAATACGTTCACTGCGGTTGGGGGTTGGGGGTCTTTCGATCCCTTACAAAGTATGGTTAGTTGTGAGCTAAGGTAATTGCCACAGCGAAGATGTTAGGATGGCTGCTTTCCGTATTAGACTATAGCTCTCATCATATTGTACAGTGTATAAATGTTGGTAGGTAACTAAATAAATATTTCTCATTTCCGGTTCATGTCCATCGGCGAGAGGCCATATTATCCAGGGATGAAGGGTGTGGAAATGCGGAGTCGACACTACGGGAACTGCTTAGTACCTGCAGTTACATCAGCATCTAATACTTCGTCGGTCGCAAGTGATGCTCAAAGGCGTCAGCCATTTTGTCTTGACAGGACTCCGTTGAACTGGTGTGTTGCTTCTGGTTTATTTAATAGATAGGAAAATCTACCCTCCAAATTAAGTGTGTGCCATATTGAAAAATAATTCTAAACTTAAATATATTATATTAATGTTATGGAGAGCGGGCTAGGATCTATTTTAATTGAATACCACTATTTGATGATTTATTGGTTAATTATTTAGAGTTTATACTTTATTGGAATAATTATCGATTAAACAGAATATTTCATGGGCAATAATTGCTTCATTAGTTTTAGTATTTGAATTACCCTTTAAGTATTCTTCTATTATTCCGTTCAATTATAATCCGTAATCAAAATTATTAACTTCTTATGAATACCTCTTATAAACATAATCTTTTCTACTTTCCGGTGTTTCGTGCGTACGAGAGAGAGGGCGCCATGTACAGACGACATCACGACACCGCTACACGCGTGCTTCGTGTTGGGTCGGCTCTGCTACTCCATTCATAAGGGTGCCATATACAGCGTCTGCATCTCGGCGTCACTGCTCGCGTGCTACGTGTTGGGTCTACACTTTTATTCCAAACATTATTATCGTCCATTCGAGCGGATATACGTTTCATTTAGAATTAAGAGTATTACAGATTTAACATCTACCGTACGACATATAACTGCAGTTGATATTTTAGTTGTCAATCGTGATTGAGAATCTAATATAATACATAATTATATTGCTGTTTACAAGCTCTAGATTGACGACGCACTGCTATTTAATATATTATATTTAATGTCATAAATATTGGGCTATGATCAGTGCATCCACTTACTTGATTTATATAGACGCGGCTCTTTGCTAATGAATCACGCAGTAATTGAAGTCACTAAGTAGAAATAGTTGATCCATCAATAGTATATTAGAAACTATGAATGCGTGATTCATTACAATGATTATAAACTGTATATCACGTGTGCGTTATGGATTTGAGACTCTTATAAAATGATCCAGATTTTAATATTTTAAACTTATTCTAAACATTTAAGTATATATTACCCTACTGTCAATTAAAACATAATTTGAGCTACTTACATCATATAACGGAACGTATAAATTCACAGAATTGATTAAAATGCTAAAATTATTATTTTGAATTGGAATTGACCGCGTTTAACAATAAAGTTGTAATTAATGGAATTGGGCTTACGTATCTTTGATAATGTGATTCGTTTAGTTGAGAGATGTGGTTCTAGTAACTATTATGGAAATATTAATATTAAATTTAGTTAAACTCTGCTTACGTCCGGGATCGAGGTTCTCATAAGTCACCTAATTTGTTAGGGGACCACGAGTTTCATGGTAGAACTTCGTCTTTGATCGATGCTCTCGCGTGATCTTTGAAAAGGGTGAATCGCTTGGGCTTGTAATTTATTTACACTCGCGAAATGGACCGCTTGGCTAGAACTATTCTGGCAAGACGTCCAAATAGCATACGATAAGACATCTGTACCCTTGTTTGCTAACATTTGTGGTTAAAGACCCCAATTATATATTTACATACAATCTAATTTTTATACTATATGGGCGAGGCTGCAAGTGCGAAGCTCAACGATCTTACAGACTATTGACTTAGTTGTCTCATGCTTTCGGGCTCGGGCTTGCTACCATGGAGCTTGAATAATACTGTGCATTGATGTGCAATTCCCAGTACTATGGTCACACTTGGTTCTTTCATATGTAATACTACGGGTTCTGAATTGCCTTCTCTAAATGTCAAAGAGGTAATATATACAAGGGGTACCCTTGTAGCCATGCAAACAAGTATAATTCATATTGAACAATAATTCGGTGCTTGTATTAAGTGTTCAAAAGATACACAAATCTATATATCATATACGTATTCTTGCTATCTCAACTAACTGATTCCATTATCATTGTCATTGTCATGCCCACATCGACTCCAGATTATTTAATTATGACTCTTCTAGAAAAGAGTATTATTATTACAAAATTATATATTAATTTCAAAGAAGTATATTATCACATTCTTAGTTAGTCTCGGAATTTGCATCTTCGGATCTATTCCTAGCGTTTGGATATTCTCAATGCTAGTCTGTTGACTTACTTGAGGGTTTTGCATCGGTTTGCAACTCTAAATACCCAATATGGATAGTATAGAATCGGTCCACGCTGAGACTCTCGTTCAGACATTACTCTTGTTATGCGTGTGTTCATCAACACAGTATAAAACATAAGCGTCATTTAGTTATAAGTTAGTTTTAAGTGGTTTAGTATTAAGGTACTGATTCATCGTTATTTCTGCGTTCACTTCAGCTTTGCCTCGGCTTGCTGAAGATATAATAATGTTATATCAAACATAATGAGTGTTCGTATAGAATACTATTACATAAAAGTGGTTGTCTCATAACGCTATGGGACTTATCTAATCATACGGCTTACATATATATTACACATTAACGTCTTGAGAGGCATATTGTCATATTCTTATTCTCAAGTCTCTGAATTTGTATCTTCGGATCTTTTCCTAGCGTTCGGATATTCTATACAAGTCCATTGTTATACTCGAGGGTTTTGCATCGGTTTGCAACTCTAAATACCCAATCTGGATTGTATAGAATCGGTCCACGCTGAGACTCTCGTTCAGACATTGGCCAACATAATGACGTGTGCGTTTGGTTAATATATTATACGAGCGGCTTATAGCTGATCATAGGCAGCTATTTTATTCTTACAATAATCAAGAATAACACTGTATTAGTAATGTAAGACTAAGCGTGGTTTATAGTTGATAAGTTAGTTTTAAGCGTTTATCATTAAGGTAATTCATAAACTTTAAATCCAATTTTTACAACTTTATCAATTTATATCTTTTAAACTACTCTTCATAATCTTAACTTAATTTTCTGTTGTTACATTCTAAATCTACACTTGACATATATGGGGTATCATATACAGAGTCTAATTTGTAATCTCTTTTACTTATCTGGATCATTTTATAGGCGTTATCTAATGTTTGTAGAGACAATGTTTGACATTTAAAATATTACTTTCATCTAGCTAATATTCACTGCAGATATTATTATTATTTAGGTTTGAGAATTTTAGAGTGTTTAATAATATTCACTTATTTGTCCTAATGTCCTAATATCTAATGTTTTAGTTATCAAGCATTCTAATTACTTCACAATTAACTCTTTGTGTAGAATATTCAAATGGTTTTGATATTATTGTGTTTGTTGGAACATATTTCGGACATAGACTTTGTAACATTTCTCCTACCTCAGAGGATTTGGGTTATTGCTTATCATAATGTTGTCCAATTTACCACTAGATGATCATGCTATTATCAATATTTTATTATATTAATTTCTATTTTTGTGTGTGTGTGCAGGTTAACCTTTGGCGTCAGGTTTTTGTACCGTCATGTTTTCCTGACTTAGGTATTTGGCCCTAGCAATCATGACGGTGTATCTCATGAAGTCCTAACCAGACCAAATGAGATACAGAGCTTGTAGAGTCCTTAGATTTAATTGTAAAACTAATAAGAAATTTTAAATTAATAAATATTTTCTTTTTCCTCTCTATACCTTGTTTATTTTATACTTTTCCCTAAACTTTAGATTTCCCTATTACAGAGCTTTATTGGAGCTTCATAGTTTTCACATTTTCAGTAATGAAGCTTTAGCCCATGTAGGATGTTACAATTTCTGACAATGGCATCCATGAGAAAACCATAATAAGTAATTAAGCATGAGCACGACAAATGGACGAATTACTCAATCACGCCAACGGATTTCGATACTTATGTTTTTAACCAACTTCAAAATAAACCAAGATGACGGGATTGACAGGGTGTAATGATTAGGGTTAGGAATTTTGGTGGCATTAGGTGGACAGAGAACAGTGGAGTAGTTGTTTATTTTTTTAATGATTGATTGAATAATTAATTAATCACAAAGAATAAATGCATATATTCTTTTACACAGGGTTTCGCTAATTTTAAGTATTAAATAATTTCATCTTTAATATTTGACTACCTAAGAATTGAAGTTCAATCATTCTTTGTAATATAGCATATGATTATTATATAATATAATATTTACGGCCTACGAGAGAACTAGAACCTTAAAAATTAAATAAAGAAATTTTCTCGTATACCAACATTTTAAATTGAAAATTAATATTTTTCTAGTTTCTTTAAAATAAAACTCATGTTATTAATTTAAATTCCTTGAAATCCAGCTTGAAATGAACACTATTTCATTATCATTTTATAAGTTAATCATTTATATAACTTAAAAATGTTTGTAACATCGACTCCACTGCTCTATGTTCAATAAATGCCACCAAAATCCTAACCCTAGTAATGATAAATCGGTTGAAGTCAGTTATTTTGAATTTGGAGATTATATTTTTTTTAACAATACAGATTTACTCATGCATCATGCGAAATACGGGTAATGGTATAAATTAGCCAAAAATAGTAGTAAACTATTACGTCAATGTCGCTATCCTTTGAATCCCTTAACGCTCCAAAACAATAAAAATATCAGAATATTTATAAAAAAACTACATTTTACATATTAAATGAGCAACACAAGTATAATTTCACTGTCTACTAACTCTCATAAGTCATCGGCTCAAATCTCTATGAGGTATACGCGACGAGTCACGTACTCTAAAAATTTCGGCTTTGAATGAAGTCCGAACCGAATTCACTCAAATTCACTCAATAGGTAAATATACCCAACACATTAGATACTATTTGGACATAGTTACAAAAGGGATACAACCCACATTAATTTTTCGGTAGTAGGTAATGTCGTCGATCTTTAAAACGACAGATTCATGGATTAGATCGTTTTTGCGTAAATAAATACGTCAATTTATCGAACACAAACGAACCCTCGTATTATATCGTCCGGGATAGTGCATAACGCGTAACTAACAAATTCAATTTAGGTTTAATTTGAGTGTCAATTGTTTGATATTTGTACTCTGTATTTGTATTTGTATCTGTTTTGGTAGTTACGCGGTTTTGCACTATTCCCGACAATATCGATGCAAAACTTTAATAAAACTTTAGAGATTATCTTGAAACAAAGTTCGAATTGAATGGAATATTTGTGACTAACTTATTAGAATTTAATGGAATATTTGTGATCAACTTATCGTAATTTGTAATAGTACATTGAAATCCTGAATTTTCAATATATAACCTTCAATATCTATACCATTTCCATCTATATATATGATTTAAACTTTCACGATGATAACTTATATTTTCATATGTTGTTATTTATGCCATATTTTCTACGTTATGCCCGAAACGTCAGGATATAATTAAACGTAAGTTTACGCGATTAAGACCCGTTTGTCTTTAAAATATGACCATTTCCTTCGTCCAAATGTGAAGTTTTGTTAATGTTTTGCACCTATAGTTCCGACCACAGATCATTAGGTACCTGAAGCTCTTTCCCTTCGCAGCATGGAACCAATGGCGGCAGTTCTTCCTTCAGCTTATGTGCCGAAGGTAACCCTGTAGTAACATTGTCTCCACTCGCAACTGGGTTCATCAGCAGCAGAGACCCATTCGAAGACCTTCGCTCCTTCACTTCCAAGTCCGGATCCTTCTGACTCCTGACGGCCACAGTGGGATGGTCATGTAACAGTTGCATTTTGGATGGTATTCTGGTGGTTTCCGGTAAAATTGGGGTGTTAATTGAGTGTTTTTGGTTTCCTGTGCTCACATTTTTACTGTAATTATGACACTGACTTGATGGTTCGATTTTTGAAACTTTCAGTCATGTGTCAATGAATGTTTTTGAGGTTTCGAAAAAAAAGTATGTCATACTTTCTGATAAACAAAAAGCTATTTAACTCGTTAAATACCAAGAACGTTTTAAAGCGCGTTGAGTTGTGGGATGTAGGTATAAATTAACGAGAGTATGGAATCGCATATTATGTATTAAATATATTGTTTTATGTATTACAAGGCTTTTATCAATATGAAATTTGAACATTGACACTTAGTTCAGATTTAATTACACCGAAAATGTAATAATAATAGAACCGTATAGGTAATATTGGGGTAGTGAAATGCAATGCAATATTTCATGTATGTATTTTCAAGCCACCAAAAAAAGCTTTTAAGAAAAAAATTGTTCTTTACGAAATAAGGATAATCTTGCACTTATGCTTCACATCATCAACCTCTCTCAATCCACAGCTGGACGTAGGCCTCTCCTATTAACTATGCGTATGGACGCATTAGGAGGTAAATACTAAATACCCGTAGTCGCCACGCTGCGCAAGCGGATTAACCTTCTATCAAAGAATGGTCAGTGACACTTCAATCCCTTAGTCGACTCTTACGACACCCACGGAAAGAGTTGGGATGGTGACAAATGTGTTCTTACTGCCGTCAACCATACGGACACGGGTTTAGTTGCGTTTAATTACTTACTTATAAAACAGATTAAAATTTTTGCATTGCTTGTAAAATATACGCTATTTTCTAGTTTTAATCTAGCTCGAGTGAAGTGTGATCTTCATATTTCACGTCGCTTCTGGTTGCCGAAGAAATAAACTTTACGCCTCTTGGGAACTTGTTTTCATTACCACAGAAAACTTACAGTAATTACAAGACTTACTAATGATTCCTACGCTGAATTGTAATATTATTAAGGTCGGAAAAACAAAGAAATATGTAGTCATCAAAAATCCAGGTTACGATTGTATTGCATTAGGGCCTAACCTTTACCGTTAATTGTTTTAGACGAACAATGACACATTTGTCGGATCTCTGATTATGACTGAATAGGTATTATGATAGCTGATGCTTACTTGGGGTGCGTGCGTATTCATATACACTGTAAACAATCACGCTTAGAAATAGTATTGTTTCTAGTGAATACTCCACCCTACTTGCCTGTAATGCCATAGAACACTTACCTACCTATGTGTATAAGTGCGGCAAGATTGAACCTTTTTAGGGTTCCGTAGCCAAAATGGTAAAAACGGAACCCTTATAGTTTCGCCATGTCCGTCTGTCCGTCTGCCCGCAGCATAGCTCAGTGGCCGTTGATACTAGAAATCTGCAATTTGATACAGGTAGATATACATATTAATCATGCCATTAAAGTGGTACAATAAAAACTAGAAAATAATTTTTTTCTAGTTTTTATTGTAGTACCATTTTACGGTGAAGTGGTACAATAAAAACCCAACTGGTGAAGTGGCAAATCATGAATAGTGGGCTTATAGAGTACTTTAAAATAAAACTATTTCGAACGTAATCGGCAGCCGTTTTTGGATAACGGAACCCTACACTGAGCACCCGACATGTTCTTGGTCGGTTTTTATTATGGGTTAACCTTAAAAGCAACACAATATCCAACATAACGCTCTCGAAAACTGACCGTTTCAGAGTCAAACGCAACCATTGTTCGGCCCTCAACTTCAAAGATTAATGTTCTATCAAAGCCAGCTCAAGAGCTTATCAGATCACCCTGTTATCAAGCACCCGCATTTATACAGGATATCGTAAAACGATCACGTACTGACACTCGATAGCCCCTTGCTTTTAAAGTAACCCTTTGTACCCCCGTATTGTGTGAAGTTTTTAATTTGAACGATGGCTAAAAATTACACGTTCATTATTTTTAATTCAAATACATCGATAATTACGTTTTAGAAAAAAATATCAAATAATAATTGCCTTACTTCGTTAAAAATAATAATCTTATTAAAGGAATTTTCGTAATGGGTTAAGGTAACGTGATCTACCTTCGTACAGTCGAGTTCATGAATGTGCATACAATTGTGCATCTTATCACAATAAATTTAAGTAAAAATTTGTACACATATTTATGAACTCGACTGTACCTAGCTTCTAGTGAATAGATACACCCTACTTGCCTGTAATCCCATAGAACACTTACCTACCTATTCTATTTGTCTAGCTCTCGTTTATCCAAAATATACCTAGGTACATGTATGTACGAGGGCCGCTTGATAAGTCGTTTTAAGAAACGATTTAGGCTTAGACCTTTGTGTTGGGAGTTGCAGTGGTGTTACTATAGTCAATCACCCAAATAAAAATTTAAAAACAACAACTTCACCCGATTTCTCCAAGATCCGAGATCCAGAGATATGGTTTCCATCATTGGTTTCCTATCATAAAATTCTACTTTCCGAATGCAAATTCTTGTAAATGAATGAAAATTACCAAAAGCACCAATGTACGTACCTGTAACATTTCAAGGAATCCCTCGATTTCTCCAAGATCCCATCATTGGACCCCAACTTGGTGCCAACGGGTCCATATCGGGGCTAACATAGACATTCTATGACATAAAAAAAATCGGTTCGGTTGACAGCATACTCGATGACCACTTTAGTGGCTGCTGGTGTGGTAGGCAGGAAAACACACGGCCACTTTAGTGGTTCTTGGCGTTGAAAAGGTTACATGTATTCATATCGTTAGACAACATTGAACTCAGTACAATGACATTTTTTTAAAGCTCCTCTAATTTAATCTAACTTAGAGTCAAGGCGCCCTAAAAATTAAATACCTACCTTTCAAAATCAAAAAGCATTTCAGTACAACCACACACATCTTTAATTTAAACACACGACAGCCGCATCATAAGTCTACTTATTCTGTTATAGGATTATGTGCTTAAATGTTAGTGTACATAGGTCCTAAAATAGCGTAAACTTCATGTTTATTTATGTTGTTCTGGTTCTAAGGAGGTATTTCGTAGCAGAATCACTTCAACTAACGGCAAGCACTGGAGCGGTGAGTTTTTTTCCATTAATTTTAATGACGTCAACGTCATAGGAAATACGGCGATTTTTATTTTATTTTCTGAATGTCTTTTCAATGTTGTTGGAAGAGTTTTTTCAAACATTACGCTTTGTTTCATCTCTTAATGAATGGTATATTCTATTCCTATCCCCACTTTAATAGCTGCTAGTGTGGTAGGCATGACTAGCGTTGAAAATTTCCGGGTTAAATCCTGTTTCTTTCCAAGCAGCTTATTTTTTCCGGATTTTTTCGAAAAAATTAATGAAATTTACCACTTTAATTTTCAACTCTAAACCAAGGAGAATTAGGTCTAATTTTCACTTATACCAGGAGAACGCGATGTCACCGAGGAAAAATCAATTGAAACAGATGGAAAGGAGTGACAGTGACATTGATTATTTCTGTAAAAACCCGAAAAAAATGGAAAAAAACAAAATTTTCATACATTCCCGAAAACAACAATTTGATTTTTTCAGACATTTTTAACGCTAGGCATGAAACAATTATGTGACCAATAAAAAATGATACATGACCAATTTAGTGGTTCTTGACGTTAAAAAGGTTAAGGCTTCTTGATTGCGGGCCCAGCACGTCTTGTCTCTCATCGGAATCGCGTTAAGGTCCTATTAATAGCGCAATAACTCACCCAATGATCTCGGGCAAATGGAATTACAGCCATTACGAGCAATTTCACGGATCCGGATGCCAATAATTGAACTTCCGCAGGTGCGTAGAGCTGAATTTACACGAGCAAGTTATTACTGCAAAGTTTGAGATGCAACTATAGGTAAGAGTGAGAGGCAAATATCTCTTTCTTGCATATAACTCTGTTTCATTTCATAACTTGCCTTGCTTACTAATCTTTGTATGTAATCATCTTTCTGAAATCCTAAATCACTTTTTTCTCTAAAACTACCCTAATATGCAAAAATGCACTTTCGATAATGCGTTTCTAGGTGCATAGGTACAGTCGCCATCAGATATATGGTAGCGGTCGAGGTCCCCAAATAAATCGGAGCAACGGTAAATTTCAATAAATTCGTTACGTCAGAAAAGGGCAATGATTTGGGAGCGTGTAATTCGTCATAAATTTAGGAGCAGTCACTTTTCAATGAATTCGTAACGTACAAGTAGGTAAAGATATCGGAACGAACATGACTCAAAGATATCGAAGCAGCCAGGATGATCATAAAGATCGGAACATTTATAGGAAATACACCTTAAGTCTGCGTCACATAGTTTATTTTAATTTGTTACTATGTTGTCACTACTACTACTTTAAGTTGTCAATGTCAAAGATGATTTTGCCGACTGCTATGGGTGAGTAAATGAGTTTCCTAGATAAAAGAGAAGTTTTCAAGCATCATTATCGAAAAATGCATAAATTCAATTTTGATTTTTTATTGATGTAAGCATATTAATATGGGATAAGTAGGTAAATAAAATCGTAAAGCTAGCAAATTATTTATTTGAACGGAACTAAAAAAGTATAAAGGGTGAACAGAATACCTAAAATTCATTTGCGGATCCTATTTTACCACGGTGACAAGTCCGAGAATTGTAAATTGACTGTTTCTCTCCCATTGCAGGCGTCCATGGGCTACGGTTACCACTTATCATCAGACGGGCCGTGTGGTTGTTTGTGTTTCAAATATATTGCAAGAACTTTTAGCAATCAATAATAATAATAAATACCGTCTTTTTAGCGAAGCAAAATTATATATTGTCACAAAAATACGACAATTGTAGCGAAATTCCAACATAGGTCGATCCTCATATCAAGAATTTACGAAAATCGTTCTAAACCTTGTGACAATTGTAACGACATTCCGAAAGTAAAATAGTATATTACGCTACAAGTGCGAAAAAAATAAGTGGAGTGGAACGAGTGGAGATAAATTAAAGCACGACCGAAGGGAGTGCTTTAAATCTACACGAGTTACGAATTTCCTTTTCGCACGTGTATTATCAGTGATAATTGTATGTTGGTGGCAAACAGCCACACGGATCGTCCGATAGTAAGCGGTAGACGTTGCCTGCGGAGGCTTGTGACATCAGTAACAGTGATATTATACAATTATTGTCAAACTTGTCGTTATGGCATTGTTTGTGTGTTTGGTCAATAGGGTTATTAAACAGAGATACGTTTATGCTACTGTTGCTTTACTAAAATACAGGCTGGCTCATTAAAATCAGTCAGTATGGGAATGTCTGAAACTATCGGACATACGAAAATATGTTCTTAGGAACCATGTCATCTATTGTAATAAACAGAAAAAACTGCATTAATATATTTGAAAAAAAAAAAAAACTACCCAGCAGGGGAATCGATTCCGGTTGTTTTGAAAAAATAAACATATCTGCACTATTTCTATTCGGAAATCCATTGTGTAGATCTTACGCAGTAAATAGTAGTATTTGTTTTTAGGAACCATATCTATCATTTATCATTATATAGATATTCAAAACGTTTTTTTTTTGTAATGTAGGTATAAATGCAGTTTTTTTTATCAATATCGATGATAGATAATTATGATTTCTAAAAACAAATACTACTTAGTATGTCTTATAGTTTCAGAATTTCTCTTTAAAAAAATAAGTTTTAAGACAAAACATTATTAATTGACGTACTGACATTTCTATTACTCCCTAGGGAATATCACTTTTCTATTATTCCCGCTATGCATGCAAGCAATGGCGCGCTTAGACAGCAAGTGTGATGAAAAGGTAACATTAACTGGCCCCCAAGATCGCCTGATTTGAACGCTCCTTATTTTTTTTCTGTGGAGTTATTTAAAAGGATTTGTCTTTTCTAATTGGCCAACGAACCTTTAGCAATTAAAACAAAATACTCGAACCTCGTTCACTGAAATAACGCCGGATATGTGTGACAAAGTGGTGAAAAATGCGATGAAAAGG